>CM074723.1:5674007-5836507 GCA_037306005.1 Rhinophrynus dorsalis | reverse complement strand
GTCTGGGAAAGGGAATGAGGGAGCTTCCCCACATCAGTCCCCAGAGTGGGCGCCCCAAGGCCGGGCAGGGCACAGAGCGAAGGTCCCAGGTCCTCCGAGTCTTCCAGGAGGAGGGGGAAGATTTGCAAGGTCTGCCCGGTAGATCCGCAAGTACCTATCTAGTAGTTTGCTTATACTCACAGAGACACATATATTCAGACCCAGAAGGTAAGTTCAATCTGATTTGGCACTCAAAGGGTTAAACGGTTGGTTGCTAATTAAGAAACAGCCATAGGGTAGCAGCAGATGCCTTTCAACCCTAAAATCCCTCTCACTCTGAATGTGTCAGTACATGCATCCTTATCTTAGGCCTGCATGGCCAGTCGTTAAGGGGTTAAAAGGAAAATATTGTTTAACCATTTCACTACAAGATGCATTATACACCCCTTAAGTGGCTGATGAGGGTTGAGGGAGGATGCAGCAGCCTCACTGTACTTGTTCTGTAACCCTTCAAGTGCTTGAAGAATGCCCAGAGCATTGGAAAATCTTCTGGCACTCAGTGGCTGATGCAAACATGATACCGCTACCCCTGTTGTCCCATTTCGGCACAGTATTGTGTGGCCTAAAACAAAAAGACAAAGTAAGCCTTATTTTCCGTTTAACGGCCCTGGGCGGATTTATGGAAAACCCTGGTACTATCGTATAAAGGGGTAAGTGAAGTGAGGCCCTGTATGTGGTGTTGGACTATATCTCTCACCATCCCATGTCACCACTGATGAAGGCCATAGTTTAGCAACAGATCTAGGGCTTCTCTATAACCCCACCTCCCCAATCAGCAGGTACTGTGTAAAAGTACTAAACATTTAGTGCATCTTCCTGACTGACCTAGTATATGTACTTACAACTGTATAGAACAGTTACTCACTCCCTATCAGGTATTAGGATGCCAAAATGTACTGATACTGTAAACCGTTTTGAAACATTGTGTCTATTTGATATATTTTGCAATCAGCTGCAGTAATGGTATGACTTGTGAATTACATTTTTATTTCAAGTACACGATTCTACTTCTGGTAACCACTTTGATCAGTGTGATGTTTGTTGCACCTGGCAAACTATGTTTCAAAAAACAAGTTTAGAAAATTGCATTTCAAAAGTAAATTAGTTTTCCAGCAAAAGGTCACATACAATGGTTATGTATATTCATTCTTGCTTCATTATGTATTATTCACACAAATTTATAGATGTTATTGTACACAGATTTCACGAATACATTTTTTTCTATTTTATGTATTTCAGGTATTCTTTGCAGTTTGCTGTGGTACTTTTATGTGATTCACCATGCTGAAATGCATAGTACAGAATTGTCGTAGCTGGACAGGATGTAAACAGAAAGAAGCACATGTACTACACGTGTTTCCAAAAGATATAAACAGTGTTACCTTATGGGCAATTGTTTATGAATTACCTTGATTTTTATTTATATAGCTAGACTATGCCCACATGATATAATGGGCCATAGATATACAGTGTGAGTGAGTGGATGTATGTAGAGGGTTAATAAATAGACACAATCAGTGAGATCTCCTGGGGCCATGGGGCATGGGAGTTGTGGCCCAAAACAAGTTATCACAGCACCTGGACATCCAAATCCTGTTTGGTTAGATGGAAGTTGGCAGTATTCTGTTGTCCAGGTGGGAGATAAAGATCACCCTCTATTTTGATATGATAAATAACACTCACACACCCTGTATTCCTGATGAGTATGGAGTCTGATGTATTGTTTTAACGGTCTATGAATATTTCCAAGGGGAGATTGACTGGTTTATTGTACTATTGCTCCAAGTCACCCAGTGAGATGAAGGCACAAATCCCATCAGCCTGGAGGGATATTACCACAGCCAATCAGGAGCCTCAGCATGGTAGGAGATGGACAGGGGAACAATATATCAAGGGAGACCCACTGCTAAGGAATTAGGAGGAGGAGGAGGAGTAGAGAGGAGAAGTACAGGACAGAACAAGAGAGGGAGGGCCAGGAAAGGAATCTCTGCCAAGCTTGGGTAAGCCCCTCATTCATTAGGTACCTGCAATGTCATGCATGTTTAGGAAAATTGTGCAAATGTTATGTTTTGTGTTGTATTGAATGTTTTGTATTGTGTATTTAATATAGAACTAGTTGTTGTAAATGTAATGTACTGATCTGATATTAAATTGCATTAATTTTAATCTCAGCAATCTGTTGAAGAATCTTGCATTATTTTTCACATTATTTTTCACATATAAATGTGTATAAAGGTTTATGCAATAGATTAGCTGTAGAATGTAATAAGCCTGGGGCTCCTTATATTTTCCATCTTTGCCCCAGAATAAGTTTATATTTATATTGGCCACCAGTCCTATGAACAATCAATAATTGTCCTAATGAGCCACGGACATATGTGAATGAGCTGTGGACATAGCCAAATTGTCATTCTAAATATTCATGGAGAATGTGTGACTTTATGGCAAATATTCCATGAATATTAAATAAGCATAAAACCTCTACCTGTTACAACAGCATAAAGCAATGGATGCTTCAAATAAATTCAGAATTTGGAGACATACAAGATTTAGCACAGAAAATATACCTTGGGAACAAAAACTGCATCTATTGTACGTGTTCCAGACATTTTTCCTGATTATTAGTGTATTCATGGAGCCAGGCTACTTTTAAAAAAATGTGTGTATATTATATATATAATATATGTATTTAAAGTATAATATATATATATAGCAAAGAAAATAGTACACACATTCCTGGCCAAAACATCTGGTGTCACATGATCACAGTGAATAGAAGTATAGTGCAGTACGGAGTCCAATCAAAAAGTTGGCCAAAAGTCAATGAGTGCAACTGTGACAAGGGTGTATGAGCAGCTCCTAGAGGAATCATTCCGATACAGAGGAATGGTATCTATTGTCATAGTGGCACCCAATAAAGTACATGCACCCTGATGTGAACTAACACTCCACACCATCCAGTGCATTGCGCATCATAGTAAAAGATGGACAGCGTAAAACAGCACCATGGACAGCAAGAGAAACGATACTGGGCTAGCGGGTATAATCAAGCCTTCATAATATACCTAGTAAAGAGCAGCTATGTAATGAATAATTAGGATGGTGACAGTCAAACCCATGGAGTCAGGCTCATGTGCCACTGACTGACAATGTGGGACACCGGTCAAAGTTATATAATACCCCCAGGGACGTTGAATATGCCTGTCCGTATCCCTTTGAGTGCCAGAGGAGAACGCAATGCACTGTTTCACACTCTGGCACTCAAAGGGTAAATCTTTACTTGTAAAACACAACGGTAACCGTGTGAGTGCCATCAGCCAACTCTGGCACTCAAAAGAGGAGCAATGTCAATGCCTCCCTTCTCTCCCCGGTGTTCTGCCTGACTGCACGAGTAAGTACAACGGTAATGTAACTCTTTGTTAGAGGCAACCAACAGGAGTCCAATTTCAATTTAGTAGCATACATTCTATTAGATACATCACAGTACAGTTAGTAAATTGGTGCTTACAGGATCTGCTGCACTCCTCTTCCAGTCCGCTTTCGCTACGGATTGTCAAAGAAGGAAGTTCCGTCATTGCTATCAAACAGGATTGTGAAGTGTAAACCTAGCACTTGTCTTAGTGTGGCTCGTACGATGAATGTGAATTCCAGAGCTTCAGCTGTGACATCAGAAAAAGGGGAGGGAATGGGAGACTTTCAAAATTACGGATCAACCGGACTGTTCTCAGCACTTCTAAAGGTAACAGTCTGCATAACTTTACAATAGAAACTCAAATTACTATTGTGAAAATGATGTATTACTATCCCTTTAAAGAAGTGCTGTAGTGTGCGCCTTCTCGT
The DNA here is from genome assembly GCA_037306005.1 of Rhinophrynus dorsalis. NCBI lineage: Eukaryota > Metazoa > Chordata > Amphibia > Anura > Rhinophrynidae > Rhinophrynus > Rhinophrynus dorsalis. The sequence continues at coordinate 5,832,628 of CM074723.1, read as the reverse complement.
GACTGCATTAAGAGCAATTAAAAAAAACCTCAATCATTAGCCTTTGATTTTGGCGAAAATGTTACACCTTTGAGGAGGGAGAGTTCAGAACCAGTGATGACACGATCTGAAAAATGATACTCCATGCCGATTAGAGTCCTGCTCATTTGGAACGAGCAGTGAGGATTCTCTATTGGTGGACTATTAGATGTTGTATGAACGTATTTGGTTTTTCTTCTTTTCTCTGATTATATTTTTATCTATATATGGATCTTGTTTTAGATGTCAAATACCTTTATATATTATTATTATTGCTTTTGGATTCTTGCTGAGGTGAGCGGTGTGGTAGCCCCATTTAATAGTTTTCTTGGGGTTGCTTGACCTGCTTTTTCTTCAGCTGCTTCACGCCCAGTTCCAAAGGCTGTCCAAAAATATCATTTGGGTTTTATTTTACACTTTTCAGTGAGGCGCAGAATTTGTTTTTTCTTTATTATGAAAAAAAGACGTCTACTGAGAATACAATAAGAATTGGGAGACTACTTACAGCATTCAAGATTTTTTCTTATCCAGGACAAGATGAGATATTATGTAACCGCCCATGTACAAGAGGGGTACTCAACGCACAAAGCGGAACTTTCACAAAGAAATAACTATCCACAGTTTGCAAGTTATAGCTAATATCATTCTTATAGTATTTATATTAGCCCCCTGCGATCCACCTATGTTCATAAAATCTACCGTTTACGTGTCCTGCGAGACCAGGGAGAGCGTCTCCATCTTTACTGAAAAGTAAAACCACGCATGCGCCAGCTCTCCCTCTGTTTTGTCAGTCACAGTGGAAAAGACTTCCCCTTTTTTTTTTTCTTTTTTTGCTGTTCAGCATGACGGGCGCTCATGCACGAACAACTACGCAATCTCCATTTATCAAATGTTCAATCGGTCCACACAACACAGGGATCCGAATAATAAAAGGCTTGATAGCCAGCCAACATTGGAACTAAAGGCAGTGTCACTACACTGCAATCCTTTCATCTATGTTCTTCTGTCCCTCAGTGCTCTAACATATGTCTTTCAAACATGTCTTACACATGCCCACAAACACTGAAATATCAATGCACACCTATTACCACAATCACACCACAAATATAACAAATCACAACACCTAAGAGGAGGGAATAATTTTTATATAAAAGTTCAACGCAATTTACCATTCATAACACAGAATACGCGACTCTGCGAGCGATAGACCTTTACATCTACACACTGATTTTTTACTTCAAACAAATTACAGAGCCATATTGTACAATACAACATACGGATAATAAAAACACCATTCTGCATCTTAATTTCATGTCTGAAACTTTCATACTTTCACAGATTACGTCACTGAGACCGATACAGATTACAGTCTACACTGTTTTTTCCGTCAGGTACTATCAATTTATCAATTTCATTTATGAAAAAATGTGCTTTAACTTTATTACTGTTTCAAACTATTATTATCACACTCTAAACAGTTTCAGTGCCAGGAGTACACACCACATTACTTTCAAATGTTCGCTGTAGCCATCTGGCAGACAAACAGTTAATCACTCGATACGTATGCAATGCTCAAAAATCTATGCAATCACTGCAATTGCTTTCGATTGAAGGAATCCTCTGTCAGTCTGAATACGTGTCATGTTATAAAGAGATCTAATTGTACAATGAAGCTCCCAATATAACACATGCAACAAATACACCATATCAGCACAATGGTACGCAGACTGTCAGACACTGTGCCTTTAACAACTTAAAAACAATGACAACATAAATTATAAAACAAATAAAGTATTAATGATAACAAAAGGTACCAAATCAATACAAATGATACCTTCTAGTGTCAGCTTAAGTCCACAGTGTCCACAGCAGCACCAAACACTTTGAGAAACAATATATTGAAAGGTGCAAGCGCCACTTCTGGAGGTGATCTTGTCTGTAGTCCTTAGGCAATCACAGAAAAAGTTCTTATAAGGATAAACGTATGTCAGTTGTTCGGATGGCATATAGTCAGACAGCAGAGGGTGATGTAATATCTGTGTCTAGCAGTGGATCGTTATCATGGTCAGCTGTGCACAGATCCTAAGCAGTATAGAAGGAGAAAATCTCTGAGAGATTCTGTAAATGCAGCATATATACACGTCCTCAAATAGGACCGGATCACAAAATCAGTGCTTGGATATGTGCAGACTTAGCCCGATCTGGCTATTGTAGTTCAACCACACCACGATTATCACCCTGAAAACTGGTAGGGAACCCAAGTAGAAATCAGAGGAATGGCACACTGTTTCCTGCACTGTCTGTTAGTGGAGGAGAATGTAAGGAATTAGATGTTTTCAATCTCCATGTTGCAATAATCTGATGTTTTCGTGAATTTGTACAAAATCTGGTGCAGTTGTGACATCACAACACATTGCAAAGGACAATAATGTTACATTACTGTAACGGATCCTACTCGTTACTTGAGCCCCTTGTCTGGACCTCAAACTATTTATCCAAAGACTATGGACATTACTGTTTGGACTCTGTGCTGTGCCTTGGCGTACAAACGGGCCAGCTATTCCCTAAGAGAAAGACTTACATTCATAGACTTTGGATCACATACTATGTTTAATGTATGGCGAACGTTTTTAGTTATTGTATGTAGTATGTTTGAGGGTTTACACACTCACTGATTACCAGTTGGCAGGGACCGCTGCAGTGTGCGATCAACGCCACCGGATCGTTCAGCGGTGGGGGCAAGAGGTCAAAGCTGGGTCACTCAAAACCCTGCAGTAGGCATGCAAATATCTTACATAGCCTAAAATGCGTACTGTAGCCAGACCTACTGCTGGGTGTTAACTTAGCCATTGTGAACTGCAGTCAGACCCCCTGCAGTGTGGTAATTAGTTCAAACCCTCAAGTCTTTGTTCATCAAACCCTTTTGTATCTGAAATGTAATCATGTTTGAGTTATTGTGTTTGTTAGGCCATCTTCTGTTGCCCTTTTGTCTACTGTGATATGATTGGATTAAGCCCTATTGTACCTGGTTTCACCATAAGAGGCAATGCAAGATTTCTGTATAAATATCTGTGGTCTTTGCCAATAAAATGAGTTGTTTTGGAGTGAACAAGGAGTCCTGGAGTCTTGTATTGCTTATGGTCTAAAGTGTCCACTTTGATACCTATCTGCGCCAAGTATCCTGAATCATTGACCGCCTGCTGCCAGTTTCCTGCGTCCTAACTTCATGGACTGTCAGGCGGCGACGTGGACTCTTCCTTGCTTCCCGCGATCCTGCAGCTGTTTCTAGTGACTGTCCATACTTCAACTGGTGCATCCAACGTCGCTTATCTGGTGTTTAGAAGGAGAGACCCGGGAACGACGGCGGAAGGCGACGAGGTCCATTCTCAGCTTCCGTTACAATTACAAATACATACACGTTCCAGAACCACAGGAAAAAGACACTGCACTAAATGGAAAAATAAAATTAACTCTGTGTACAACTACAATGTACACATTCAATACTACAAAGATAACAGTGTAAACATAGGAAACATGTCTGACATTTGTAAACACTGCAATGCACTAAAATGGAGGCATGAACCTTCTGGTATGTGCTGTTCTTCAGGAAAAGTAAAGCTCGATACTATTAAACCACCACCTCTACAACAATTACTTCTACAAAATGACTCAACAAGCAGACACTTCCTACAACACATTCACTCTTATAATTCTGCTTTTCAAATGACATCTTTTGGAGCATCACGACAAATCAAAGAACCACACTTCATGCCAACGTTCAAAATTCAAGGACAAGTTTACCACCTCGCTGGCTCTCTTATAACACAAGAAAGTGAAAATCCATCTTTCCTACAAATATACTTCATGGAAGACATGCATATACAAGCTAATACACGCATCAACCACCACAAACACAACTACATATTGTGTAACAGTTTGTAGTTCTTGTACAAACACAACACTTGCATTCAAAGCTTTAAATATGCTTTGGAACACAACACAGAAAAATAATTCTTCGTTACTATTGACCCCGACAAAAGACGCACATGAAAGACAATTCAACACACCAGCTAACAATGAAATGGCTGGATTACCAAGTAACAAAAGAGAAATTGTTATACACTCTAGAACAAACACATTACACAAAATTCCAGAAACACCGATCCTATGATGCACTTCAATACCCACTTATACACTGCAGAGGAGAGGATGGATATCATTTCAACATTCCACAATATAATCCCACCAAAAAAAAAATTCAGCTACATGTCAGCTATGGAATTTTATTCATTCCATATGATGATTAGACAGAAAACATACAACCACTTCTGTCACTATAAAAAACTTGCACAACAATACTGGGTTGACATGTATGCTAAAATAGAATCTGAACATTTAAATTACATTCGAGCCAATCAAAAAACGCTAAGAGTGGATAATTACATACACTTAAAAGATGCTATGACGCATAACACAGATCCTTCCACCTTAGGTCAAAAAATTATACTACCATCATCTTACACTGGAAGACCAAGGCACATGCATGAAAAGACCCAGGATGCTATGATATATGTAAGACACTATGGCTGCCTACACCTACTCACCACATTCACTTGCAATCCAAAATGGACTAAAAACTGAAAACCTTATACAAAACTAACAACCAAAGCATGTGTATTTAGATTAAAAGTCTTTGCACTCCTAAATCATATAACAAAAAATTGCATATTTGGAGACACTCGATGTTACAGGTTTTCCATAGAGTGGCAAAAAAGGGGTCTACCACATGTACATATACTTGTATGGCTGACAACAAAAATACAACCAAATACAATAGACATATTCATTGGTGCTGAAATACCAAATCCAAATACTGATCCCGAACTTCATATCATAAAAAACATGATACATGGACCTTGCTGAAAACACAATCCACTTTCTCCATGTATGAAAGAACAAATGTTCAAAAAAATACCCCAAACAATTCACATTACACACACACACACACACAACTGAAGGTGGATACCCAACTTACAGACGCAGACCACCTGACAAAGGTGGATTCACAACCACACTTCCAAAAAATAAATAAATTAAAAAATTACACTATAGACAACACGTGGATTGTACCGTACTGTCCATTGCTATCAAAAGCATTCAATGCTCACATTAACTGTTGAATACTGTAATTCTGTAAAATACATCTGCAAATACATCAACAAGAGATCTGATCAGGCTATGTTTGCCATTTGTAAAAAAGGAGATTAAGTATCACAATACCAACTTGCAAGATACATCTCATCTTCTGAAGCTATATGGCGAATACTAGGTTTCCCCAATACATTTAGCTGTACATTTAGAAAATGGACAATGCATATATTTCACTACACAAAACTTAAAACAAAAAAAAAATCCAACGACCAACACCAACTACTCTAACAGCATTCTTCACCCTCTGTAAAAATGACAACTTTGCAAAAATTCTTCTGTACTACCACCAGGTACCAACATATTACACATAGAATACATCATTACACAAATTTGAATGATGCAAAAGAGGAATACCAGTAACGGAGTACAACAATGTTTTTGCATCTACTGCAGTAGGACGAGTTTACACTACACATCCACAAAACTTGGAATGCTACTATCTTAGACTACTCCTACATCATGTCAAAGGACCAACAAGTTTCACATTTACGCACTGTTGATAACATTACATATGACACATACCATACAGCGTGTCAAGCTCTCCATCTGCTAGAAGATGACAACCACTGGGATCTTACGCTTACAGAAACAACGCTCATTGAAACACCACACCAAATACGACATCTATTCTGCATATTACTCACATTTTAATGTATCCAATCCTAATGAATTATGGCTAAACCATTGCAATGCAATGTCACAGGACACACTTAAAGTACAACAAAACTCTCACATAACGAACAAATTTACAACCACTTACGTACATACAACACACAAACCTCTCTGTCAAACAAACAAACTCAAAGCCTACAACCTTCCCACACCAACAGACAACAAAATGTATCCCCCATAACATTTATTACAAAGAAACTAATTACAACACACAAGAATTACAAGACTACATTTTACAACGTGAACCTTTAACAATATCCTAAAACATCCAACCATACTCTGCTAGACTGGATCCTTTCATCCTGCACAAGCAGAATCCAAGACTCAGGTGTACTAGCAAATGTGTTTAGCGATCACTCCATAGTCTACTGTGTTCGCAAAATAAAACCAGTCAAGTCATGTTCCAAAGTCATACTCACAAGATCATTTAGAAATTTTAATCTTCAGTCCTTCCTAAATGACTTAAGAAATTGCTCATGGCAGAGAATACAGCTAATACCAGACCTAGACTCAGCGATAGAATTCTTTAACTCTGAATTTTTTACAGGTCTGTAATACACATGCCCCACTAAGAAAGATCAGGGTTAGGGGGGCACATCTACCCTGGGTCTCAGCTGACTTGATTCAATTATACAGTCTCAGAGATGCCTTATGGACAAAATTTAAACAAACCGGCTCCGCTTATGATCACACTGCATACAGACAATTAAGGAATACATGTACAAAACAAACAAAATTAGCAAAAGCACAATATTTTACTGACAACTTAAACAGTAACATTTCAAAGCCAGCCAACTTTTGGAAGGTTATTAAAAACCTTTATAACCCTCCTAATCATACTCATCCATCAAATATAATCATAGATAATGAAACAATACAATGCCCCACAGCCATAGCCAATGCATTTAACATCTACTTTATTGGATGTGCCACCACCCTGATTACACAAAACAAAGATAACTCAGAAGTTCAGCCGTGTACAGAACATTCACTGACACCTGTTGCCCGGCCCAGTTCTGAATATGAATTCAATTTCATGCCAGTAAATGAAAGCAAAATATATGATCACCTCCTCAATCCAAAAATGAAATGCCAATCTAGCCCTGACAAACTACCAACAATGCTATTAAAGCTCAGTGCTATGGTAATGGCCAAACCGATTGCTTCTTTAATTAATACCTCTTTGGCAACAGGGTACATGCCCAAATCCTGGAAGGTGGCTAGAGTTGTGCCTATCCACAAAAGTGGGGATAAAAGTATAGTATCAAACTACAGACCAATATCCCTACTCCCCACTTTATCCAAAATCCTAGAGAAATGTGTACATGTGCAACTAAATAAATATTACCAACAGACTAGTTTTTTCACCCCTCTTCAATCAGGCTTTCGACCAAATCACTCAACAGTCACGGCCCTCCTAAAAGTAACCAACGATATCCAGACGGGCATGGAAAATGGTGACCTCACAGGAGCCATTTTCCTAGATTTTGCCAAGGCCTTTGACACAGTAGACCATAATATTCTTATAAATAAACTCCAAAGATCAGGATTGGGTAATAATTCTCTAAACTGGTTCCGATCCTATTTATCAGACAGAATGCAGTATGTGTCAGTTGCTGGCAATGACTCCCTTCCTCTCAAAGTAACAAGTGGAGTTCCTCAAGGCTCCATTCTTGGCCCGCTTCTGTTTTCTCTTTTTATAAATGATCTTCCCAAGGTTTGCAAATCATCTTCAGTACACATGTATGCAGACGACACCATTCTCTATACTAAAAACTCAAACATATCACACCTTGAGGCCATATTACAACATGATTTCTGCGAGGTTGAAAGATGGATAGCAAGGAACAAACTGTTCTTAAACGCAGACAAAACTGTCACAATGATATATGGCACAAAATACAAACTGCGTAATCTCGGCAATACCCCCATATCCATTGTAACGGAGTCTAATCGTAATTTGGCCCCAGTGGACTCCTACAAATATCTTGGTATGTGGCTTGACCCCAACCTCACTTTTGGACATCATATTGACAAGTTAACTTCCAAGCTTTATCCCAAAATCAGTGCTCTCTTTAGACACAAATCATGTTTAAGTCCCCAGGTTAGAAAACGTATAGTGCAACAGATGTTGCTGCCTGTCAGACTATGGTGATGTAGTTTATGCTCCAGCGCCAGAAATCCATCTTAGTAAACTTGACACCCTGTATAATTCAATATGCCGCTTTAGCCTTCAATGTAATTACACTACTCATCGCTGTGATATGTTAAAAGAACTAAATTGGTTAACACTCAAATCTAGACATGCCCTTCACCTTTCTTGCTTAGTACACAACCACTTCTCTGGAAAACTACCAGACTACCTGAGCAGTATGCTCACTCCTGCTCTACATACTAAGTATAACCTCCGCTCCACCGCAAACTCCTCGCTACGTATACCACAATACAAGAAAGAAGCAGGAAGAGCCGCCTTCTCCTACAGAGCGCCAATGGCCTGGAACTATCTGCCTGAAATAACCAGATCTGCTCCCAGTCTAAAATCCTTAAAAGTAAATGCTTCTCTATATCTAAAAACAGAGTGTAACTGTTTATAATTCTAAAATTTCCATATGAATATTTGTATGTATATTTAATAACATGTAATATATAGTGTTTCTCAATTTGTATAAATAAGCAACCCTCTACTGTAAACTGTTCAGGACATACTTGAAAACGAGAGAAATCTCAATGTATTCTTCCTGGTAAAACATTTTCTAAATAAATAAATAAATAAAATATATTGTTAACGGCACAATAATAGACAATACTTTAAACAAAAAAGGAGGCATTTTTTCTTGACGCACCAGGGGGCACTGGAAAAGCTTGTCCTCAAATTAATACTTGCACACATACGATCACAATCAAATATTGCATTAGCCTGTGCTGCTTCTGGCATTGCAACAAAACTACCACCAGGAGGACCTACAACACACTTTTCAAATTACCTCTTAATTTAACTTATGAAGAATTCCCATGCTGCAATATAAGTAAAGGAACAGCTGAAAGTAAATTACTAAAAGAAGCTGTCATCATATGGGATGAATGCACTATGGCACACAAATCTGCACTTGAAGCCATCAATACAACACTACAAGACTTACATGACAACACATTACTCATGGGAGGTGTTTAGACAAACATTACCTATTATACCGAAAGGAACAAGAGCAGACAAAATTAATGCTTGCCTAAAATCTTCTGATATATGGAAACATGTCATTACTCTTACATTAACCAAAAACTTGTATTTCTGAAACAGAAAATGAAATTATAAGAACATTTGCCAACACACTTCTTGAAATTGGTAATGGAACATTAGCACACAACAACTATGAGATTACTATACCACCACATCTTGCTATCATTCACAGGCTCCCTGATCTACTAGACAATGTATATCCACAAATTGAGAACATTATGCAGTACAACACAACATGGTTAGCTACTCGAGCAATACTAACACCAACAAACATAGCTGACAAAATCAATTCCATGCTCCTCAACCAAATGCTTTCAGAAGAACACACGTACTATTCTATTGACTCTAACAATGATGATGACGCTGTACAATATCCAACAGAATTTCTTAACTCACTTAACCCACCAGGACTTCCACCACACACACTATGCTTAAAAGTTGGCGCACCAGTCATATTACTTAGAAACTTATATCCACCAAAATTATGCAACGGTACTGGACTACAAATTATACATTTACAACAAAACGTGTTACACACTAAAATAATTACTGGACATTCACAAGGAGAAACTGTTCTCATTCCACGCATATCGCTCATTCCATCTGACTACTACATACCTTTCAAACGCCTACAATTCCCACCGAAATTAAGCTTTGCTATAACCATTAACAAATCACAAGGACAAACTTTTTCTGTTGCAGGAATTGACTTATCACCATGCTTCTCCCATGGACAATTATATGTTGTGCTGTCTAGAGTAGGAAACCCACAATCATTACACATTCTAACTTATATATATTTCAACAGTACAAATTTATTAACATTTAACATACACATGCTCATTCAACATCTTGATATTTCTATTTTTAACAATGCTTCATATTTTTACTTGCAGAAGGACATGTAATTCATTTTTTTAACCCTCTACACAAACAGTTAATGTCACTCACTACGACGGGCAAAGCCATCATAAATTGCATATATATTTTTTTTCTAGTTCTGAAATAATTCACAAACACTCCCCCCCACACACTTTTAAACACTGTACACAACACCACCCCAGACACTCACCCCAACACCACACAAATCCACCCAAACACAAAAGCTATACTGTCTAAATATATTGTAACAACCACCGACAGACAAAAGCCACTCTTATATTGCTTGTCTTAACACAATGTAAAATATAATACAATATATGAACTTGTAATGAGTGATATATTCCTTTACTTTGTACATTTAGTTATTACTAATTATATTTTAAGTACATTATGCCATTTAAAATTAATTTTTCTTGTACTTGATTTTCAAAACTCTATTCTTGCAGTTTTATCACATTTCTTCAAGCACTAAAAATGGAAAGCGGATCCTCTGCTTCATCTTCACCGAATTCCTCAGATACTGAAAGTTTTGCAGCTCATATGGACGATATGGTAAGTTTAATTACACTATAGATTTTATGTTTGTATGTTTAACCTTTGAGTTCTAGAGGGGTACGGAACATATTGCAAGGCAATGAGTAGAGTACCCCCTTGTTACTCAAAGAGTTAAAATTAAAGTTTGTATTTTAAAAAAATTAATTCAATTTATTTGTTTTCAACTCGTCTGATTAGAGCTTCCCATAGGCCAACAGCATCAGAAGATCATGGTGAATCGGCACTGGAAGGTGGGGAATCGGCACTGGAAGGTGGGGAATCGGCACTGGAAGGTGGGGAATCGGCACTGGAAGGTGGGGAATCGGCACTGGAAGGTGGGGAATCGGCACTGGAAGGTGGGGAATCGGCACTGGAAGGTGGGGAATCGGCACTGGAAGGTGGGGAATCGGCACTGGAAGAGGAATGTTTTCCCTGCGATCCTCAAGGACAGGATAGTGAACAAACAACTGAGGAAGCAGAGAGCAGTGAAAACATCAGAGTGGGTCATACCAATTGGTGTGTGTGTGGCAACTGTGAAGAAATGCCCACAGAGGAGGAGTGTCTATGTTGTGCAGAGTTGCCATCAGTGCACCAACATGTTGAACCTGAGGATACGGGTATTATGACCATTTAGGCGTGTAGAGACATATGCTTGAATGAGGAACGTGTCTCTTCTACCGCACGTTGGGAACCATAAAGAGAAGGCCACCTGAAGAAATTTATAATAGGTATGTAGAATAGTCAATTTAAATCTTTTAAAGTGGAACTACCACTGCACAACATCTTTAGCTTATCTAAGTCCCCATCTGGCGACTAGCTGCTTAGTGTCACGGTTTGTTACGACTCTCAGACACAGAGTTAGGTAAAAACACAACTTTACTGAAAAGTTAAAGAAAACCATATTGGGTAGCATACACATACAATATATATATAGCAAATTTACATAGTAGCATAGTACTGGTACAAGGAATGAGATACAGGCTCTACCGGCCCTGCCAATACCGGGTAAGGCAACCTTAGGTGGCACAAGATAGAAAAAGGTTCTACCGGCCTTACCAATATACCGGGCAGGGCAGCCTGGAGACTAGTGCAATGAAGAGAAGGCTCTACCGGCCTTGCCAATATACCGGGCAAGGCAGCCTGGAAACTGGTACCAGTATAGTGAAGGCTCTACCGGCCTTGCCAATATACCGGGCAAGGCAGCCAGGAGACTGAGACTGCAAGTAATAAGGCTTTACCGGCCTTGCCAATACCGGGTAAGGCAACCCAACGAGGAATAGAGAGGACTAGGTTCTACCGGCCTCTACCGACCAATATACCAGGCAAGGCAGCCTAGACTGCTGAGGAGGATGGCAGCACTGGTGGCCTTGGTGACTGGCTAGATGGAGGAACCAGTCACCTAAGATGACAGGGTGAGGCCCATAGGATACACAGAATGGAACAGACTGCCAGTCAAACAGGAACGGATCAAATACGAGCAACGTAAACTCAGTCACAACTGGTGCTGACAGATCTTGCAACTAGCGACCGGTTTATACAGGGAGCAAAAAACAGTACCCGCGTACTGGTGGAAACCTTCAATCTGCCGGCTGTCTAGGACTGAACAGCCTCCGGTTAATGTGGAGCATACCAGTACCCGCGTACCGGGATAACCAAAGTCTCTACCAATGCACAGCAGCCGGTTATAGTGGAGCGAACCAGTACCCGCGTACTGGGATAACCAAATAACTTACCAGTGCATCAGCAGCTGGTTATAGTGGAGCGAACCAGTATACGCGTACCGGGATAACCAAATGACTCTACCGGTGCATCAGCTGCCGGTTATAGTGGAGCGAACCAGTACACCCGAACTGGAATAACCAGCAAGTGAATAAAAATGTCGCCAGGACCACAGGAGGAAACAGGCACCCAGTAGAAGATACAAAGCAGGAACCCAGCCGAGGATGTAGAGGAACAGCTGTGCGGACGGTAAACTGGATCAGGAACGGCAGCAGGAAGCAGCAACAGGAACAGCAACCCCAACCGGATCAGGAACGGATGCAGGGACCAGACGACTTGAGAGCAGGAACTAGATGACCACGGACAAGCAGGAACAGCAAAATGGCCCAAGAAGCTCAGGAACTCAATGCAGGTGCAAACAGCATAGAGACAACACGAAAGGGCACCCAAAGGGTGCCCAAGCTCAGTCTAAATAGGCAATGCAGGGCGGGCTGACTGCAAGCAGCCAATGGAGAGCCCCCTACAGGTAACTGACAGATAAAGGCAGCAATCATGGGCACCGTGATACTTAGTAACACTAGTCGCCAGAATTATTACCTTATTTAATAGATTTACGCTTTCTTCCATGGCCGACAGTAGCACGGAGCGCAGACATTTTGTCAAAGTGAAGTCCGTATACCTGCGCTGTCAGTCCCTTTTAGAGCAGGCCGGCTACTAGCAAAGCCTCCTAGACCCGGCTGGGACTGACAGTATAGGTGCGTGGACATCACTTTGGCAAGATGTCTGCACTCCGTCCTAGTTGTCACCCATGGAAGAAAGCATAAATCTAATAAATAAGGTAATAATTCTGGAGACTAGCGCTACTAAGCAGATAGTCGCCATGTGCTGTCCTCAGGACAGATGGTTAATAAAGGTTTGTTTAAATATTTCTTTCAAGGTTTACTATGTTGCCCCATTATGTAATGTATAAGTGTTGGCATCATCTAGTGGCCATTTGTTGTAATTGCCAGGATTTTATACAATAATTATTTTTCCTGCTACTAGCAGAGATTTGTGGGAAGGGGAAACCATTTTCTTCACCACATGAAGCTGGCAAGAGCTCTTGACTTCAATCTTTCCTCTTATGGAAGCATCGTCGGTAAGAGAAAAGTTTACCATTTCTTCAGCCACCTTACTGTTTCCAGCTGCTTTAGAGACACTTTGTTAATGTCATATTTGTTGTACATCTGTATCAGCCAGCTACTCCTTTAGTTAGTTCTGCAGTCTGGCTTACTTACATAGAGGGTAAAGTGGCAGCCTGGAGATGGTTTAAAGAGGGGGGAGATTTTTTGGATGAAGAGGTTGATTATCTGGTGGGTATGATTGATTTGACATTGACCCACAATTATTTCAAGTTTGAAAATGATTTATTTATACAGCTAACTGGGACGGCCATGGGTTCGCCCATGGCCCCAGCGTATGCAAACGCATTCAATGTTGGACTACGAAAAAAGGTACATTATGGGATCAGATTGTTGAAAGGACATTGCATTTTATGTCAGGTTTATAGATGACCTGTTCTTAATTTGGACAGGAAGTGAATAGAGGTTGGTGCAATTCATTAATCACTTAAACACTTTGGATACTGCATTTAGATTGACAATGAGCTTCAGTACATCAGAGATAAGTTATTTAGATCTACTGGTCAAGATCAATAACCACAGGCTCTCCACCTCTTTGTACACAAAACCCACTGACAGGAACACTTGAGTGCATACAGCCAGCATCCTAGATCCCTAAAGAAGGGTTTGCCCAAATCCCAAATGATGCGTGTGAAATGGATAGTTTCTGACAGCACTGAGAGTCAGAGAAAACTTGAAGAAATGGGGGTGAAATATAAGGAGAGGGGTTACAATGCAACTGACATTCGGAAATACATACAGCAGGTAGCCAGTATGGATAGACACACACACTGTTGACGGGCCCTAACAATATCAATCGGATGATTGTCACCACTACCTTTGCCAACAGAAGTGGGGAAGTCACTATTAACACACATGAATGTTTTATTGCACTAATTCTTTTCTGTACATTTTAAACCTTTAAGAGGTTAATTATGGCTTTTACATTTAGGTTTGTTTCCAACTGATTCTTCCTCATGTTGCCTGTGGGAGTGGTCACAAGCTGTATATAAGGGCTGATGGAGTTTCAGTTCCTTTTGGATGTCCGCTCTTATGCAGGCATACAGGGCAGGTCTTCTCTTACACTTTTTTAAACATTGTTTGTCATTTGTTTTTTTGCATACATGGGGACACTTATGCATACAAAAATAAAGGAAAAAGGGTCCCCTAGCTTGATGCATTACTAACACAATTCTTCAGAAGCCATTATTTTTTAATGTTTATTTTTCTTTTCTTTTTTTTTTTTAGATAGGGACTTTAAGTGTTTAGACTAGGACTTGCCACACTTGAGGAACCTTGGCGTGGTTGGTAAGCTTAAACCTCGTTTTTGGGCCTAAAAATGTAGGCACTAATGCCTCAAACTTATTCACAGTATTATAATATATGCCTAATACAGGGCACACTATTCACATTTAGAATGGAGGAGCGCAGGTTTGCTGTCTGTTCTGGGGAAGTCTGGAAGGCTATTGTAAATAACTGGGACATATTAAGCAGAGACCCTGATGTGGGACACATCTTTGAACAGCCACCGATTGTAACGGTTTTAAAGACACTCAGACCAGAGGTTAAAATAAAACACAGTTTTATTGAGCGAAAACAAGGAACACTGCCCCCTAGGGGCTAGAATAGGTAATAGCACGTATATGGATAAGTATAATGGATGTCTTTCAGGCACAATATGGCTAGGAACAATACTGGAATGTAACACGAATCAGTAGTGGTATAAGGGTTAGTGCCCAATATAAGTAATCAGTCTCTGTTGTGGTGTGATTAGCCAACGCCCAGTAGATGGTAACAGCAGCCCCGGCAGTGGTGCAAGGTGGGAAGCACCTTAGCAGTGAGACAGAACTGAAACACTTCAGGAACAGGCGATCTGTGAGATACCCAACAGTACTGCAAGAGCTGAATGGAACCAGAGCCAATAGCACCCCTTAGGTGCGGTAACGGAGTCATAGACTCTGCAAGAGCTAATGTAACTTGAGCCAGTAGCACTCTACCGGTGCAGTAATGAAGGCACAACACAGAGAGCAGAATGAGACCAGAGCCAAGACACCCTTCCGGTGCGGTAACTGAGACAAACACTGCAAGAGCTAACAGAATGCCCAATAGCACCACGCGGTGCAACAACTGCTATTCTGTGCTCATAAGGTGTAAGGTAAAAGCACACTTAACGGAGGCCACGATTGCTCAGCAAGTGTTTACGGACAGGCTCGGTAGCGGAGGCAACAAGCTCTGCAAGGGTTAAGTGGGTGATCAGTCTGCACAGAACTGCATACACAGTTCAGAATGTTGCCAGGCGACATATAATCAGAATCTTGCAGGAACGTCAGCCAAGCCGGGTCAATCACGGAGCAGGAACGTCAGCCAAGCCGGGTCAATCACGGAGCAGGAACATCAGCCAAGCCGGGTCAATCACGGAGCAGGAACAACAAGAGTAGTCAGACTGGCCGAATAGGAACGCAGGAACACAGCAACGGATGCACAGGTACGGGAACACCACGAAAGGGCACCTGACAGGTGCCAGAGGCCCGGTATTTGAAGGCCACCCTGGGTGGGCTAATCAAGCTCCGCCAATGAGAGAGCACCACAGCAGAGTGACAGCGGAATCACGGGAACCGTGATACCGATGCTCAGTTACAAGAGGGGTTGGAACTTGAGGGATGAGTTGGTGAGTGCCGAACCAAACAACAAATACACCATGGAAACAGATACATTGAGAGGTGTATATAGATGTTCAGGGTGTGTGACGTGTTCACACATGCTGACTGGCACTTCCTATAATGTCCCAGGCATTGAAGTCAAAGATAACATAACTTGCACCATGCCATATGTAGTATACTTACTGACATGCCCCTGCTTAAAAGTTTATGTAGGTAAAACTACGAAAGCATTCAAGGAACGAATGCGTGAACACAGATCCACAATCACGAGAGCTCTGAACAATACTTTGAGTGAAATACAGCTCAATCGGGCTCCGCTGGCAAGACATTTTGCTCAAAATGTGTCAAAGTGAATCAATTACAATGGTTCCCATTTGAGTCAGTGAAGCAGGCACCGAGAGGAGGAGACAGGGAAAGGCAGCTGGCGAAGTGAGAAATGTCTTGGATATATAAGCTGCAATCCCTGTCACCTTCGGGATTGAATGAACAGTTTAGTCTCATTCATTATATATAATGTAGAGTAGTCACAATGGAGTACAATGTGGCATTATCCACATTGTATAGATTTGAAGTTTGATTGTGAATACGTATGGTCATTTTCAGTAATGTTGTTGGGCTTGGGCCGGTGAGCGTCTACTGGTTGCGATGGCAACCGGGGAGACATGCCGGCACTAAGTTCATCAATGTGGAGGATATAAGGCAGGCCGGCGTGCCGGTCTGTAATGATGTTATCCCTGAGGAAAGTCCTAGTATAGGACTGAAATGTCAGATTTTATACAAGTAACAATAAAAGTAAAGTTTTAACTTTTTAATTTAGATTGCTCGACTCCTTGGAGAGAAGCCTCATTTACATATGACCCATCACATTGTCACCATGCTATGTGAACAGTATTGTTGTAATGGTGTGTCATCTTTATATATTCTGTATTCTTACAGTTTGTATTGTTTTGATTTTTCCTTCAGTTTTACCCCATCCCTACTGCTGGTTATTAAAGACAGACTTCAACCTAGTCTCATTTATTGACCTGTAGGAGGGTGTTTAGCTGCCTGTCGAGCTGCACATAGACCCCGGGGTACTATAGTGGGGGCAGGACACGCCAGATGGGGACTTAGTTAAGCTAAAGATTGTGTGGTGGTAGTTCCACTTTATAAAAAAATTTATATATATATATATTCATGGTTCCCGTGATCTTTTCTGTCACTCTCACTTGTGCTGCTCCCTTATTGGTTGAGCTGTGTTGGCCCGCCCCTGGTGACCTTTTTATTCTGGCCATTGGCACCTGTCAGGTGCCCTTTCATGGTGTTCCAGAGCCAGTATTGCTTTTGCCGTGTTCCAGTGTTCCTGATCTCCTGTGTACCGACCACGCTCCTGTGTTCCTGTTCCGTGATCCGACCCGGCCTGGCTGACTTCCTGCTTGTTGCTGATCTGGCTTGTCTGCGAATCGCCTCCGTGTCCTGACCCGGCCTGGCTGACTTCTGCTCCTGGACCTGTTCCGGATTCCTGCCTCTCCAGTCTACAGCTCCTGTCGTCGCCTTGGCGACATTCTGATCGCTGTAGCGTGTGGGTCTGAGCCTCTCAGGATTGTTGTGTTAACCATTGCTGAGCCGTGTCTCCTGAGCTGAGCCTTCCGTTCTCCTTGTATTGTGAAGTATAGCTGAGCCTCATTGGCACTTGCTGTGCTGTATCGGTACTAGTGAGCCTCCGATCACTTGTGATGCTTCCTTCTACCTCGCTGCCACTGTTAACCCTTGCTAAGCCATTGCCATATACTCTGCTTCTGCCGAGCCAGCCGCGTTGTGGGCCTCAGTTGTCGGCGGCTCAATAGTCATCTGCAGAGCAGTAGTTCCCCGTTATGCCCATGGGGCTATTGGCTCAAGCAGTGCTGCAACCGGTGGTCTCCGTTACGCCCGTGGGGCTATTGGCTCAAGCGATTCCAATACTGTGGGTCTCCGTTACGCCCGTGGGGGCTATTGACTCAAGCTATCACGATACTGTTGGTCTCCGTTACGCCCGTGGGGGCTATTGGCTCAAGCGATCCCAATATTGTTGGTCTCCGTTATACACCCGTGGGGGCTACCAAACAACTACCCTGCAGCTTCAGTATCAGTCGCAGCTCTTTCAGCAGCTTTACACATTTTATGGACTTAAGGTGTTGTATGATCTAGCACCTACTGCAGTCTTGTTCACCAAGGGCACGCCTAACACCACATTTGAGACTAATTATCCTTGTAATTAACCATTTGTCTCCAGTCGCTGTTTTGCCTACTCTGTACCAAGATATATATTCCCTGCTCTGTATCCTGGTTCTGAGTAGGCATATGTAGCCTATATTCTGCTATTCACAGTACTGCCTCTAGGGGGCAAGCTTGTTATTTTTTTCTAATAAAATTGTGTTTTATCCTAACCCTCTGAGTGTCTGAAAAACCGTTAAAAAAAAACCAAAAAAAAACCATATATATATATATATGTATATATATATATATATATATATATATATTATATAATGTGTATAACAAGTAAATTTTTTTTACCTCACTGTATTTGACTTCCTCTCTATTGTTCCTACTTTGTTTCAATATTTTACAGTCTCTTTCCCTGTTTTATACACATTTTTCTCTGTTTCTTACTCTTTCCCCTTACAACTTTTTTTGCTTTGAATACAGTAAATAAAATATAGGTTAATATATACACATAAAAGGTAGCACTCACAGTACCTGTTTTAGTGAATAAACATTTCCATTTAATCAACATTTCTGTCCTAATTTGGCCCTTAAAGATGCCCAAACTAAGGGAGAACAATTTGTCAGTGGTTTATGTATGATTCAATATTTTAAATGCTATACAATATTTTAATAACAATAACATTTCAAAGCCAGCCAACTTTTGGAAGGTTATAAAAAACATCTACAATCCACCTAACCATTCTCACCCATCAAATATAACAATAGACAATGAAACCATACAGTGCCCCCCAGCCATAGCCAATGCTTTCAACAGCTACTTTGTTGGATGTGCCACCACACTGATTAAACAAAACAAAGCCACTCTGAAGTCCCACCAAGTTCAGAACAGTCACTGGCACCTGCTGCCTGGTCCAACAGTGCAAATGAATTCAATTTCAGGCCAGTAAATGAAAGTGAAGTATATGATCACCTCCTCAACCCAAAACTGAAATCTCAATCGAGCCCTGACCAACTACCAGCAATTTTATTAAAGCTCAGTGCTATGGTCACAGCCCAACCGATAGCAACTCTAATTAATGCCTCTTTGACATCAGGGTATATGCCCAAATCCTGGAAAGTGGCAAGAGTTGTACCTATCCACAAAAGTGGGGATAAAAATGTATCAAATTACAGACCAATATCTCTCCTCCCCACTTTATCTAAAATCAGAGAAATGTGTACATGTGCAACTACATAAATATTACCAACAGTCCAGTTTCTTCACCCCTCTTCAATCAGGGTTTAGACCAAACCACTCAGTCACGTCTCTTCTAAAAGTAACCAATGATATCCAGACTGGCATGGAAAATGGTGAACTCACTGGAGCTATTTTCCTTGATTTCGCTAAGGCCTTTGACACAGTAGACCATAACATTGTTATCAGCAAACTCCATAACTCAGGATTGGGTAATAATTCTCTACAATGGTTCCGATCCTATTTATCAGACAGAATGCAGTATGTGTCAGTTGCAAACAATGACTCCCGTCCGCTCAAAACAACAAGTGGAGTTCCCCAAGGCTCCATTCTTGGCCCTCTTCTATTTTCTCTTTTTATAAATGATCTGCCCAAGGTTTGCAAATCATCTTCAGTACACATGTATGCAGATGACACCATAATCTATGCTAAAAACTCTAGCATATCACAACTTGAAACCGAATTACAACATGATTTCTACAAAGTGGAAAGATGGATAACGCAGAACAAACTTTTCTTAAACACAGATAAAACAGTCACAATGATATTTGGCACAAAGCACAAACTGCGTAATCTCGACAATATCCACCTATCCATTGTGACAGAGTCTAATCGTAAATTGGCCCCAGTAGACTCCTACAAATATCTTGGTATGTGGCTTGACCCTAACCTCAATTTTGGTCACCACATTGACAAATTAACCTCTAAACTTTATCCCAAAATAAGTAAACTTTATAGAAACAAATTATGTCTAAGTACCCAGGTGAGAAAACGTATTGTACAACAGATGCTGCTGCCAGTCAGACTATGGTGACGTAGTATATGCTCCAGCGCCAGAAATCCACCTCAGTAAACTTGACATTCTATATAATTCATTATGCCGCTTTATCCTCCAGTGTGACTACACTACCCATCATTGTGACATGCTAAAAGAACTAAATTGGCTAACACTCAAATCTAGACGTGACCTTCATCTTTATTGCTTAGTACACAATCATTTCTCTGGAAAACTGCCACAATACCTAAGCAGTATGCTCACCCCAGCTCTCCATACTAACTATAACCTTCGCTCCGCTACTAACAACTCACTGCGTATACCACAATACAAGAAAGAAGCAGGAAGATCTGCCTTCTCCTTCAGAGCTCCAAAAATCTGGAACAATCTGCCGGAAAAAAAATCACATCTGCACCCAGTCTAAAATCCTTAAAAGCAAATGTTTCTTTATATCTAAAAACAGTGTGTAACTGTAAATAATCCCATTATTTAATAAGTATGTATATTTCTGTATGTTTGTATATAATGTCTCACAATTAGTGTAAATATGTAACCTTTTACTGAAAACTATCCAGGACATACTTGAAAACGAGAGAAATCTCAATGTATTCTTCCTGGTAAAACATTTTCTAAATAAATAAATAAATACTGTAACACACCTTGGCACAGATTATATTTTAGATAGTGGACAACCAGGGACGTACAAACCTTTATTATTATACATATATGTACATACTGATACCAATATATCTACATATAGTCACAATTTTACACCAGTACATACAGTAAATTAGCTGGATACAATTAATTTTTTTTCTCTTTTCTTGTTAGGCAACTGCGAAAGTTGGCGTATCGTGCTTTTACATGCTGGATGCATGGATATTTGGGCCCTAGAAATAGAAGGCCAATACCTTCCTGTGTGGTAAATGGTATACAACAAATTCCCTGACCCAGACAATGTTTACATGGGTTATATTCCATTACATGACTATGCTGCAGTAGATATGGCTAGTTTAATGTAAATAAAGACTACGCAACATTGCCTATTTCAATGAGGTGGTATTATGTTCATAACTTGTTAGGAAATGCACAACACTTTTTTTGTAGTGTCATTGATCTTATTGTATTGAATGTTTCTCAAGTATTCAAAAGAAATGTACAATTCAAACATGTATAGAATTACAAAAACTTTTTTTCTTTGTGTTTACATATTTAATTACATAAAAACAACAAAAAAAAATATGTAATAGGTTTTTTTTTATGTGTTTCTTGTTTAGTCTTGTACCTTTTCTTTAATTTAATGTTAAATTATATTTTAATTCAAGAAGACGTTCATAGTTTTATTTTTATTGTTGAAATATTGTTGTACAGTATATAATGTTCAATATTTTTTGTTATTAAAGTATTCTAAATAAAGTAATATTTTTTTACTGTATTTTGTAATTTATCATTCAGAATATAGCAGTAAAAAACATTTTAAGTGTTAATACAAAACATAACTTTTTTTATTATGAATAGAAAACTCACAATTTTTAAAATTAATTGTTCTTTATTGTTAAAATGAAAAAATAAATTATTAAGTTTAAAATCTTGGCTGTATGTTACTTCTTTGAAAAACGTGACTTAAGCTCCTCTACAGCTTATTTTTTTTTAGGTTTTTGTACTTTTGCTATATTCTTAGGCAACTCTGAAGATTTAGAAACCCATTGTACATCAATTTCTTTCACACAACTTGAGTAAGTCTGACAGCATAACTTGTAGGTGATCATTTGTCATTGGTTCATATACGTCACGCACAATCCATCTGTTGCATGATCTTGGGAATTCTAATTTAGTTCTTGACGTTACCACAGGTGCTGTTTCTTGTCTTTGATGCTTTACAGTAACGACTTTTTGTGTCACATTGTTGTTATGGGCCAAAACTGCTAATTGAGTTCTTGCCACCATGTAATCCATTCGGAAATGAACTATTTTTGGACGATATTTCAGTACCAGACTATGGTATGATTGTATACAGCCGGTGGTGGCAGTATTGGACCAGATGTTGAAAGTCCTTCTCCAGTTTTGGATCTGTAACAATTTTGTGGAGGAGTTCATATGGTGGACTTTTTTTCTTGAGCCAATGCGTTTTTTTTGTGTGCACTTAAAGACTTGTTTGCAAGGGTGATACACAGTCTGATCTTTCCACTTATGCCGATTAGTGATGTGATACAGAAGTGACCTCCACCTTTCACGCAAGGACTGTATCTCCCTTGCATGTCTTAAAACTCCACCAAAAATGGTTGATTATCGCTGGAATCCATTCTTTCAGTGGAGCATACACCTTTCTTCAGAATAGCGGCAAGTAGCTTTTTTTTTTTTTTTTTTTTTACTTTTGGCATAATGCCATATATCAAACTGATGATCAACATGAGGGTATTTTTCTTTTATCATTTTTCTTATCCCCACATGTTGATCTGTGGCAAGGTGTTACGGTTTTCTGACACTCAGACCAGGATATGAAGTAAAAACACAGTTTTATTCAAAATAAAACAATGCCCCTAGAGGCCAGTACAGAAATAGCAATAATGGTAATAATGACAAGTGAATGCACACAATGATAGTGATAGGTGCTATGAATGGATAGGGAGTATTCCCCCAAAGGGTTAACAAATGAAATGGGTGAGATATAACAAGATTGGCCAACGCCCGGGATAAATAGTCTCTGGAACACAGTCTCTCAATAGCTGGATAGAGAAGTAACTGCACTGAATACACTCTCAAGTTGGTATAGTAGCGCAACAAAGTCCAGAGCTGAGCCGGTACCACCACCGTGGGCTACAGAGGAATGCTATTGCCACGCTGTAATGATCAGAACCTAAATCGCCCTTAACTGGAAAAGTAGTAACCCTGCGTGTGCCACTTGGATTGAGCCTTGACACCCCTTGGGTGCTGTACTGATGGTGACTGCCCAAGCTGGAGTAGAGCCGGCGCCCTCTGGAGTGCAATGGGAATGTACCTTCAGCGTCTGTGGGCCTGAGCCCGAATATGAGCACGGAACAGACAAGGCTCTGATGGTGAATGAGACACACACAGAAGCACTCAGAGGAAAGGCTCACGTCAGAAAACGTATGCTTGGCAAGATATATCGGAGGCACTAGACCGTAGACTACAGGCACTGCAAGGGTTAAGTGGTTCTGCACAGGAGCGAGTACCTTGGCAACCAGCAGAAGGCAAAGCAACCTCAGGCTACAGCTACTGACAAGTGAGAGGAACAGTGAGTCGCTTAAACAGTTCAGAATGTCACCGAGGTGACCGGAATGATGCAGGAACATTGGAACAGCAGGCAAACCGGTATAGCAACCGAAACAGCAGACAGAACCGGAACAGTAACTGGAACAGCAGACAGGCCGGAATAGCAACCGGAACAGCAGGCAGAACCGGAACGGTAACTGGAACAGCAGACAGGCCGGAATGAATCACAGAGCAGGGTCATCAGCCAGAACCGGGTCAAGTCACGGAGCACGGTCGTCATCCAGAGCCGGGTCAAATCACGGAGCAGGGTCGTCAGCCAGAGCCAGGTCAAATCACGGAGCAGGGTCATCAGCCAGAACCGGATCAAATCACGGAGCAGGGTCGTCAGCCAGAACCGGGTCAAATCACGGAGCAGGGTCGTCAGCCAGAACCGGGTCGTCAGCCAGAACCGGGTCAAATCACAGAGCAGGGTCGTCAGCCAGAACCGGGTCAAATCACGGAGCAGGAGAAGAGTCAGACTAGCCGGGTCGGTACACAGGAGGCACAGGAATATGGCAACAAGGCGTAGCAACAGGAACACCACGAAAGGGCAACTGACAAGTGCCCAAGCTCCAGCATATAACGGCACATCCTGGGCGGGCCAATCAGTCCCCACCAATGCACAGGCAAATCATGTCAGATTGACAGAAAGACACGGGGACCGTGATACAAGGACCTTCACATTCAAGATTTTGGATTGTAATTTCAAGAATCTTTGCACAAGCTGATTTTTCCATTGCCACTGATGAACAACTTGTTACTTGCTCTACCTCAGTCAACTATTTTTTTGGTATCCATGTCAATCATTGTGTAAGCACAATATTTGGCACACTTGCCATCACCGCCAAGAGCAAGATGTTTATTTTTAATCTTTTTTCTTGTTCTTTCGTCCAGTGATGATCTACTATGGCGTATAAATATATATTTTTTTTATATCTATAAAAAGATGACTGAGATTTGTTGTAGGCCAAATATACTATTCATCTCTGTATTTTTTTTTTTTAAATTGGCTCCACTAAACATAAAGCTAGCAGCACTTAGAATATTTCCCGCTGCAATGCGTTGCAATCGTGGTTGGCTTTCCCATAATAGGGCCGCGGTAACTGAAAGAAAAGAACCTTCCACATTTTTCGCAAGAGTTAGAACAGGTGCTGTGCATTTGTTTGTTTCTTGGCAAAGAATATACTTTAACTGGTCAAGACAAGATTCAAAAACAGTGAACTTGCGTTCATTGACAATGTCTTCTAATGACCCCTCTGTTATATTTATGTCCGATTCCAAACCTGACATAGAAGTATCCAGTGTAAAATCTGGATCTTGTTTTCTAGACATTGGATGAGTCATCAGCTTTAGATGTGACAGACACTTCAATGTGTTTTCCAGATTAGTATTTTTGGATGCTTCTCCATTTTCATCCTCTGTATCGGACAAGTGTAAAATAGGCTCATCTACTGTTTCGCTTTCCAAGTGAGATGCCTCAGCTTGTAGACGTAAAACATCACTTTGCTGAGTAACCTGCATCCTTGACGGTAAATGTAAAGATTTAGTGCTTGTAGAAGGTTTGTGTGGAGTTGACACATGTATTGGAATTGGAGACTATGTGAAATCTGGTGCAGATATGTCTGATAGTGTTTTGTAATAAGTATGTTCCAATACAACATCCATTGTATCTTCCGGAATGGATTATCGTTCTTCTGGAATTTTAGTGTATGATTCAATCAAAATGCAAGTTCAGCTTGCGTGGATGCATCAATTTTTTTTTCATAAGAAGAATTTTATTAGATTTTTGAGATGAGTTATATTACAGACATTGAAAAAGAGCAAAACAACAACAGAAGTGTACAGGCAATGTGCAATATCTGTTCTATATAAAAAGGTATTAATAAACAGCAAATGCCTGACTAACAAATAATAAAAACTTGCTAAATAGGTTTTACCCTTAATCAAAGAAAGGAGAAAATGAAGAGGTAGAGAAAAAGAAAAAGAAAGTAGGAAAAAGAGTATGAAAAAGGTAGAGAGATATGACAGGGGGGAAGGGGGGGGTAAGAAACACACACATACAGGGTGGGATCGTAGTGGAGCGGCCAGCCAAGGGAACTCACGGCCCGCACGCTAGTGAGAGTCACAATATCCCTGCCATAGAGACCACGCTTCTTCACATATCCAGAGTCTGGAGGTTATCGAATAGTGCATTTTTTCCATTAACAAATTGTGCGTTACTAAATGTTGTAGCACATCTCTAGGGGGTACATAAGCAGATTTCCAATTTCTCGCCAGGAGAGACTTTGCCGCCAACAAGACCTGCCCTACCAATAAACGCACAGGAGTCCGGAGAGCGTCCGGCCAAACATGAAACAGCTATCCAGGGATCCACCTGCCATTGTACAGAGACAGTATCTTTAAGCATAATAAAAACCATGGTCCAAAATGGTTGTAATAATGGACAGGACCACCATATATGGCCCATACATCCTATCTCGGTGCATCCTCTCCAACACAAGTCAGAAGTCCCTGGATATATTCTGGATAAGCGGGAGGGTACTAAATACCACCGATACAACACCTTCCTACTTAGTTCAATATGATTAGTACAGCACGAGAGTCGAGAGGGACAGGCTATAGCTATGTCCCACTGTCGCTCCGAAAGTTCCCCACCCAACTCTCTCTCCCAGGCTACCATAAAAGGAAACTTCTTGGGTCTAGAAGGCGACAACAAAGAGTCATAACTAAGAGACAGAGGACGAAGACAAGCTTTAATCAGGCCATGTAGAGATGGAAGAGCATGATGTATTTGTAAGTATTTATAAAACTCCTTATTGGGGAGATTGAATCTAGAACGAAGTACCTCAAAAGTGCAAAGGGACCAGTCAGCAAACAGCTTCCCCAAAGTATCTATCCCATGAGAAACCCAATTCAAAAGCTAGAAGGAATCACAAATTCTAGAACCCGTAAGGGAGAAGCTACAGAATACCCTGCCAAATCAGTAACTCGAGCCTCAAAAAATTTCCAAATATTTATAGAAAGAATAGTGGTAGACAAAAAATTTGCCCTAACGTCCCGACTCCGCCTATGACCCCCACAAAATGTTGCGTATCCTATATGAGGACAACACAGAGTCCTCCATATCCACCCATGTCACTTCACCTGTCTGAGTGTGAAATAGTACATTCTGCGCCATCCTAGCCGCCTTATAATAATGGAGAGAGGGCAGCCCCAAACCCCCCCTCTTAGCCGGCACTATAAGCCATTTGGATGCAATCCTACGTGAGACTCTGCCCTGAATAAAACGCTGAATACCAGACTGCATCTCCGCCAGCAACTGATGTGACACCTGCAACGGTAAAGCCCGGAAATGATAAAGTATCCGCGGCAGGATGACCATCTTCACAGCTGCAATGCGTCCGAACCATGATAACATAAGTTTCGACCAAACTTGTAAATCATGTTTAATAGAGGTCCAAAGAGCCCAAATTCAACCAAACAAGATCCCTACAGTTCCCGATCAACTGAATACCTAAATAAGATATCCTGTCCAAACGCCAATCAAAATGGTGAGTAGTTTGCAAGGATGTAATGGATGCGCTACTCATATTAAGAGGCAACGCCTGAGTCTTAGATTTGTTTACCTTATGGTAGGACACTAAGCTGTATTCACGTAATGCCTGCATCAAGGGTGGAAGTGAAATAAGCGGCTCAGTCAGAGTTACCAATATATCATCGGCGAATAGACCCATCTTCACCTCATTAGAACCAAAACGAAAACCATGTATTAACGCCGTTTGGCAAATACTGGCAGCTAAAGGTTCTAAAGCTAACACATATAATAAGGGGGACAGTGGGCAACCCTGCCTACACCCATTAGTGATGTCAAAGGGATCCGAAGAAAAACCCGCATACAGCACCCGGGCTGTGGGAGCCGAATACAGGGAATACACAGAGCGGATAAACTCCGATGGAAAAAGAAACCTCTCTAACAGCCCTCAGAAAACCCCAGTTCAGCCTATCAAAGGCTTTCTCTGCGTCAATTGCTAAAAGTAAACCTTCCTCCCCTGTACGTTGAGCCCTCTCAAGAACATTCACTACCTTCCTCGTGTTATCAGATGCTTGTCTACCTATTACAAAGCCCACTTGATCATAGTGTAACAAAGATGGTAAAATAACCTGTAAACGCGACGCTAATATCTTCGCGTAAATCTTAATATCCGTATTCAACAAAGATATGGGTCGGAAATTAGGGCAATGAGTCGGAGGTTTCCCCGGTTTTGGAAGGGTGCAGATATGGGCGGAGAGCATGTTAGACGGGAAAGAGCCTCTCTCGGTGTAAGTCTGGAACAGCTGTAACATGTAGGGCATCAGAATCTCCCCAAACTTCTTCTAGTAACTGCCAGAAAAACCATCTGGTCCTGGTGCCTTATGCGCCGGGAGCTGTTTAATAGTAGATCTGAGTTCGTCTAGACCAATCGGTGCTCTGAGTTGATCTATCTGAAGCTGAGACAACGCGGGTAACTGCAGCTTATCAAGAAAGGACTGGATGGCATTGTCCTTAGGCTGTGGAGTCTCCGAATCAGAGGCCAAATTATAAAGACCAGCATAATATTCAGCAAATGCGTTAGGAATAAGAGCCGGATTCATCACCTTTTCTCCAGAAGGAGAGAAAACATATGGGAGTATCTTCTTCGCTTCCTGTTTCTTAAGACGTCTCGCTAGTAAAGAGCCAGCCTTATTTCCATAAGTATAAAATTTTTGTTTCATCTTTTCAAGCATAAGCTGAGTCTGGAATAGTTGTATTGAAGATATGTCTTGTTTGAGCCTTTGGATCTTAGCTAACTTGTCTGCCAGGTGAGATTTTTATCTGTTGTTCCAAGATTGACAATTCACTCATTAGGACAGCCAACTTGGCGTCACGTTTTTTCCGCGGATCTGAAACAACGTTAAAATCCCCACATATCAGTCGGGAGCCCCGGGCACCCTGCAGAGCTCTAGAAAGAACTGATCGTAGGAATTGCGCAGAATTAGCATTAGGCGCATAAATAACACTCAGACACCAAAAAAATACATACAATGAAAAGAAAAAAGTCCCACATCAAACATTTATATAACTGATTATAGAAACTGTGACTTACTAGAATCAAAGAGTGGGGTTTAGTATAATATATTGTCAAAAAATATGTAATAATTGAGGGGAAAACCAAGGAACAGACCGTCAATTTCAAATTTGCCTCTAATACATGAATATATAATTATACTAGTGTTTCAATCAATTTTAATCAATTTTTTCCTCCTTGCCTCTAAGAGTCACAAAACCTTACAAGACAAAATATGAAGCAATTAGCACACTGTCTATGGATGAACTAAACAAGGTGCTGGAGCCAAAACTTTCATTAAAAAAACCAAACACTAAAATATATGAAACATACTGGGTCATGGTGAACTTTAAATTTGTCAATATAAAAATATTATTTGTTTTTACTCATTAAAAAAAAAATTCGGGCTACTCTTCTTTGGCACATGTACAAAGAGAGCATGTCTGATCAATAGAATACTTTTTTTTAATAAGTATTGTAATTATGACTTTCTAGAAATGCAGAAAGAAATTTATTGTCAATTAGTTTTGACCAAAACATATAGAAAGCTTGCCTGCCCCGTCAAAGCACCCCAAACTCAGGCAAATCCTTATCTGACTATTATATGTGAACATATTTACAAATGAAAAAAAATAAAAAAATACAAAAATATTATACACACACGTTTATATTTTTTATTATATCTATATTTACATATATACAGAGTTTTTAATATAAAATTCAATATATTAGAAATGTTTCGCTCTCCATTTCTCTGTAAATTTAATATTCTATAATATATGTGTATATATATATATATATATATATATATATATATATATATATACACACTTATATACAGTAAAATCTCAGATATAACACGCACCTGTGTATAATATGCAGATATAAAACTTTGCACCCGATTTTTTAGGAAAAAAACACAGTACTTGTGTATAATACACACCCCTAACTCCAGCATCTCAGACTACGGTACCTTTTGCAGGTTTTCAATTAACTGTTTTAACGGTTGAGTAATGAAAAAAAAGGCAAGTCTTTTTTTGTTGCATAATATAGTAAACTGTTTATTGTTCAGACTACCAGCACATCACATTTCAAAACACATGAATTTAAAACAAAAACTTTCAACTGTGTTTCAGGAAAAAGAAACATGTACAACTTATTCAGTAAATCCTTCAAAGTCAGATTTGTCACTGTCACGCAGACCCTGCATGTCCGCTAATGTAATGGTATCATCCTCGCCGTCATAATATATATCACCATCTTCACCTCCATCTTCATCAATGGTCTCCTTTAAGTCCACCCATGAAACATCACCTCTGCCATCACGTGTTGGAAATGCAGCATTTACGAAAGCCATGTTGAATGATGCCTGGATCCAGTTCATTCCATGATGAAAGCATCCATTCAGCGACATCAACAAGTGTGGGCTGACACATGCGTCCAGACACTGTGAAGCTGTGTTTGCCATCTGTTAGCCAAGCATTCCATCTTTGACGGATATCATCCTTCATGGGCTTTTTTACTGAAACATCAAAAGGCTGCAGCAAGCGGGTCATGCCACCTGGAATAATTACAAGGTCAGATTTCATTTTTGAAAGTTCTTCCTTGATTGAAGGCATGCAATGGCACCTAAATGAATCGAGCACCAGCATTGATCTCTTCAACAAAAGACCTCCTGGGCGATCGGCCCAGACACATTTTAACCAGTCGATAGTTAGGGATTTATCCATCCATCCTTTAGGATGGACACGGATATAAACACCCCTTGGAAAGTGCATTTCTTTTGGAAGTGTCTTCCGCTTAAATATAATGAAAGGTGGCAACTTTCCCCCATCTGCTGTCCAGGCTAGCATAACAGTGAAGTGTGATTTCTCATGTCCTGTGGTACGGATAGACACAGTCTTAGTACCTTTCATGTGAAAAGCACACTCATAGGACATGTCAAACATTAAAGGAGTTTGATCTGCGTTGCGAATCTGCGCCAGATCATACCCATGCTGCTTTCTCAAACGGATGGTAAACTGTTGAAACTCCAGAAGTTTTATCTCGTGGTCATCTGGAAGATGCTGTGCAATGGTTGTTAGTCTTCGTACTGAGAGATCATGACGATGCATGAAACGTACTGCCCGTCCTTAAGATGCTTTGAATGCTCTTGTTTCAGAAAAAGACTTTGCCAGTTGCAGGGCTTTAAGTCTGATTTCTACACAAGAGATGCCAGTACCCTGTTTTCTCCTTTCTACTACCCACTCCATCAGTTTGTCTTCCAGGAGGGGAAAATGTGGGGCTGCCCCACGATCTGCCTTTTTATTGTGGAGGTAACATCTGGAGTCTCTGCTTTCACCACAGCCGGATGTTTGTCTCACTGATGCCATCAAAATGTCGTCCTGCCGCTCGGTTTCCATGCTATTCTGCATAGTTAACTGCTGCCAGCTTTTCTGCTGCTGAACAACACTTGTTTTGAAAAAATTTTATTTAATCAATGAAACGATGTAAACTGTTGCTTAGTGACCAGGTAATTCCACTGTAGGAAAGCAGAAAAGAAACTGAAATGGATATTACCATTGGTAAGGAAGGAGTTAATTTTTTTTTAAAATAAATTTTAATTTCTGCAGGGTATACGGCTGAGAGAAAGTCATCCCCTGTTGATCCAGCATTTATCGAACAGGGATTCAGAAACTGGCACAGGGCTAATGAATGTTTTAAAAATCATCAATGATCAAAACCACATATGCGGAGTACCTCTGCATGGTCAAACTTTCATGAAGAAACATATGTTGATGTATTATTGGATAAAGGCAAGCAGGCTTATCTCTCAAAAAAGGAAGAACAGTGCCAGAACGGAGTTTTAATGGAGTGGCTGACTGACATTGTTCGGTGTTTGGCAATAGGTGGCAGACCTTTTCTAGGTCACAATGAAAAAATGGATAGCCATGAGAAAGGTCTATTCCTAAATACTGTTCACCTTTTAAAAAGTATGATCCAGTCATGTAAAGGCATTTGCAAGAATCTCCTCGAAATGCTACATATCTTAGCAATCACATCCAAAATGATTTAATTATGTTCTTACATAGTGTTGTGCAACAAAAAATTGTGTCATCAATAAATGGAAAAATGATCTCCATTACTGCAGAAGATACTGCTGACTGTGGACACCATGAACAGATGTCTGTTGTAGTAAGATTTTAATAATGAACAGCATAGCCCAGTTGAACATTTTGTGTCTATTCAGAGGCTCTTCACAGTTGATGCTCAGTCAATTTTTGACCAGTTTAACAAAGTTCTTGGCATTCTTCAAACCGACTGGTCATCAGTGATCTCTGTGTGTTTTGATGGAGCAGCTACTATGTCTGGATGCACTGCAGGTGTTCAGATGAAAATGTAAAGAAAGAAATAATGAAATCCTCTATATACACTGCTATGCACATTGTCTGAACCTTGTCCTCGTAGACGCTTGCACCTCAAGTAAGCAAAACAGAACAGTGTTTGATTTTTTTGGTATTATTTATGCCTTCATGGAGGGAAGTCACTGTGCGCCATGCAGTGATGGAGAAGACTGCACAAGAAGTAGGATCTCAGTTGAAAACATTGAAGTCACCATCAAACACAAGGTGGGCTTGCAGAGCTGAAGCAGTGGCTGCAGTAAAACAAAATTTGGGCATTATTTTACAGGCTTTAAAAGAGATAATTGAAGCAAGTCGCTTAGCTGATGCGAAAATGAGGACAAGGGGCCTTATTTGTGAATTAAGTTCATTCAAATTTATCTTTGCTCTTCACATGATGCACCCTATTCTCCAAATAGTGGTAAAAGTTAGTAAGACTCTACAAGCATCAAACCTCAACTTGCTTACTGGTATGACAGTAGTGAAAAGCTTGCGCAACTCCTTGGTTTCAATGAGAAATGAACCAGAATATTTTCATTCCTACGGTTAGGAAAAGGAAACCATCTGTTTTTATTGATGAGGCAGCACACTCCCAGCATCACTATGATACAAAAGAGGAGCAGGAGAGGATTACTTCATTTCACCCATTACTGGATTCATTGATAACTGGGATTGACCAGCGATTTGAACAGGAGTCTTGCAATATTACTACAATAGGAAACCTGCTTCGCTTGGAAATTGCTAAAGGCGATATGGAAATCCTTGATAATAAATTTAAGATATCGGTGGATGAATTGGAAGCTGAAGTCGCATTGCGAAGAGATCATGATGGTCATGATGGACCTGTTCCTAACGGCTGCACCACAAACACCATCAAGGAGTGTCTTGATTGGTTTATGGAATTAGATCGATCATCAACGTTCCATGCTTTTTACAAGTGTGTTCAATGTTTTACAGTTTTACCTGTGACAAGTTGCTCATGTGAAAGAGCATTTTCAAAACTAATGCATGTAAAAACCAAACTGAGAAGTACAAGTACAAGAACGCCTTGATTCACTCATGATATACATTGAGCAAGAATTGGCTGTCGGCTACTTATAATGAGGTCATTGAAGAATTTAAGTCCATAACACCTTCTGTGTGACGTCTTCTTCTCTAGTCTGTATTGGGACCAGCAACTTTACTGATGCCAGTTTGGTGGAATCAATCTTTTGGAGTTTCCATCATACACCCATTGCACTGTGTGTAAAAATTGCATATTTAAGAGACTTAAAGTAAAAAAAAGTTATATTAATAAGTTTGAGTTAAAATGTTTTAATAAAGTTAAAAACTATTCCAATGTTTGCTTACATTAACAAGGAAGAGTCAGCTTCCATCACACACACATTGAACTTTGTGTAAAAAATATACACACACACACGTGTGTGTGTGCGCGCTTTTGGGTGCACACCCTAATGCAATTAGCTGTGCACGCCTATGGTTCCTCCCACTGAAACGGTCTTCTACATGTGCTTGGTTTTCAAGCACAAGTAGAAGACCGTTTCAGTGAAGTAATTCTTTACTAATGCGATCTCGGCTCTGCTTCTGCAGAGCCACCTGATGAAAAATAAAACTGGATATCCCTGCAGTCTGTACAACGCTGACCTCAGGGAAAGGGGAGGGAGGTTGAGCTTTGTGTTCGGTTATCTCTCATACCATAACGGTTTGAGAGATTACACTGGGGCAATTTAATTATTTTTTTTAAATAGATACACTATGGGGATTAGTAATATTAAAGTATTACTATCCCTTTAACACATATTTGTAGTGTGTAGAAGACCTCCTCCACCTTTGCAATATCACACGGATTGGTGCTATGTCCGAAATTATTTTATATACGTTTTACTAAAAGTCAGTATAAGGGATGAGATATTGTGCCTACAAACTAGTTTTCCTTTCCACTCTTATTCAGTCACACGGATATTCCTCAGACATAGAGTCTGCATATGAACCACAAAAGTGAAAAAGTTTATTAAAAAAATTATATAAATATATATATATATATATATATATATATATATATATATATATATATATATGTATATATATATATATATATAAATAAAACACACTATACCTATAACCCCTTAAGGACTGGCTGTTTATGCACGCGGCCGGCACGTAAGGACCACAGACTTTTTGCGGTCCCACTTAGGGCTCCCCGGACATGTAGCCATGCGGGGAGCCCTGAATTCCATGACGTACATGTATGTCATGGGTCGTTAAGGGGTTAACCAAAAACAAAATCAAACCAGGTGGGGAGGGAACGAGGAAAGATGTAAGCAACATTTCCAAGCACAACATTAACAAAATGACAGATCAGTACCAGCACTTTCAGAGACCTATTCACTCCATGATTTACTGATTTTTTTTATTTTGACTTAAAAAAACTTTGTTGGACTGAGATTTACAGCCTTAACCCTTTCGCGCCCGGTGACTTACCCGGACCCTCACACTGGTCTGGCACTTAAGGACCAGTGACTGTCCTGGTACGTCACATACTCTCACCGCGTTCCTGCAGGAGCGAGGTGAGTAATACCGGGGACTGAAGTTGATCTCTCCAAGACCGGAGCTATCTTTCAGTCCCTCGTTCGATGTGCCGGCACACGTGATTGGTCACGTGGGGTGGCACGTCAAACTCGCCTATCTGGTCCTTAAAGGACGAGGCACCCTGGGACCGCTGATCCTTGAGGGGTTAAGGACCAGCCGTGCACGCACAGTGCAGTCACTTAAGGAGCAGGGACCTTTTTTTTTTTTTTTTTTTTAAACTATCAGATTCTGGACTCCGAACGGCATGGACTGGCCCGGGGAATTCCATTCATCGGTCCTTAACTGAAAAGGAGCCATGACGGTCCTGGACAGTCATCAGTCCTTAAGGGGTTAAAGGTAAGGAAGAATAATGCCAAAATAGCCAGTTTGGCAAACCTTAATTTTTATACTAATATTTGCAGAGTTTGTAATTTAATAGGTTTGTCACTGAACTGAGCAATATATACATTGTTCTCCCACAAAAAACATTTAAAAAAAAAAATAGTACGTGTTGCTTACTGCATCAGTTAGTAAACATCTGTTGACTATTTTACACACATACAATTGATATAACCACAATTACATTTCCTTTTCAAACTGATCATTTGGTACACTTCGCATAACAATTCACATCTCAACATTGTGTCACTTAATACACAACACATACGACAAACAAACATTCACACACATTTCAAGTGTTCATACACAACGCAGTACTTGAAGACAATATAGACCCAATCCTCTATAATAAGTTGCTAACGTGTGTAACGCTGCAGTCATGCGCAGTAGAGACTTCCTGCGCCACGGCTAATACAGAGCTGGGCGCTCCGAAGGAGAATCCAGCTCTGTATCAGCCACGGCACAGTCAATCTCTACTGCGCATGACTGCCCCACGATCTGCTAGCAGTGGCACTGTGGCCTGTGTAACGGGCTCTTCAACTAGTATGAATATAATTACCTTTACAGTAATAACATTTCAATGCACATTTACACTATATTAATGACATTTCTAGGTCAGCTTTAAAAGCCTATATTGTAGGCCTGGACAACTGTAATACACTGTCAAAATATTTGATGTGACACTAATGCAAGCGCCCCTCTGAGCTCCCCAGATCTCACATACAGCAGCTTAACAGATGAAAGTTTATACACGACAAGCAATATATGAAACTATACATGTTCTGCTTTTCATACATTTTCATAATTCAGAGAAAACACTTTCTACAGTGATACATTATACAGACAAGCCGTACAATACAAATGTGAAGTCATTATCAGCATTTCTTACAAGCATACACACAACAATACATCATATACATGTGGTGACACTATTTATGGTGGACATGTAGAAATACATGGACTGTCATACAAAGAATGTGCAAGATTCCAGACACACAGTTATAAATATCACTATCACCTACACATCACACGCATTTACTGTACAGACATTCATGTCAGTGGCCCTTATGATCTAGTAAGTGAAAATAAAGCAACCAATTCTAGATCAGTAACGTGACTCGGTAACATCACTCGGTACTGCAAAAGCAACATTACTCAGTACAACACACCTCCCTAAGTACTAGCTAGATAACAAGGATTCAAATATACGAGAAGTATAAACACAAAACATGAAATCCAATAGTATAGCTCAAATCTCCCATAAAAATAATCTCAATTATAAACTTAAAACCAGGAAAAGCACAAGATAAAAATAGTTTCATTAGTCAAACATGAACCACCAACAATCTTACAAATACCACAAACACGAGGCCACTTAAAATAAACAAAAACACTCACCCCAATCAAGCTTCACAAATATAATTCATCCATCCCAGAGTCTTGCTGGACGGGGTGAGGTCAAAGGGGCACATTTTTCCAAATTTGGTGGTCTTGGCCCCTAATTCAATCATTATGGACCACAATAATGACCTTAGTGCAACAACTCACTACAGTCCAGCTACCCGTCACAGTCCATTCTCATATCGGGGCTACTTGGGAGCCCCCTGCTCTTTAAATCAGATAGGACAATCTGCCCATGGCTGTGAGTACATATCAGGGGATCAGGCTTCCCCCGGTGGGCTGCTAGGTCATGGGCCGGTGGGGGAGATCAGAGGATACTTTTTGTCCATAATTAAAATTAATGATGGTTTTGTATGATGGGTACAATTTAACCCTATGAGTGACACTTGTGTTCCCATACACAGGGCACCTCTCTGGCACGCGATACCATTTGGGCGTTCATTCATTTTGGCTTGTGGTAAAATCTATATTTAATAGTAATTTATTTTTAATCAAATAGTCCATGATTCAATTTGTTCACCCATGTTCCTTCATACCATGATCATTTATGTACTTCTAATTGCTCAACTTAATTTTGATAACTGTTCAGTTGCAGAGGGTTTCCAAACACATTGCTCCACTATGCAAAATGGAGTACAGAAGGCAATCAAAGGGTTAATTAATATAAAAGAATTGGCTTGAAGTCCCATTTTTAGGAGAATACTACAAGTAGTGTTACATTTACCCTTTGAAGGATAGAGGTGTACGTGCCACAATAGCTACATAGTAACATAGTAAATTAGGTTGAAAAAAGACACAAGTCCATCAAGTTCAACCTTCGCCTCATACCTCAGTAATTGAGAATTTTATAGCTTTCCTGCTACCAATTAAATTAGTCTTTATCAGACCTTCCTGATCAGCCTACTGATAAACAGTATAACTCTGTATGTTCCCTTTTGAAAGAAATGTATCTAATCTTCTCTTAAATGTATCCTTTGTATCTGCCATAACTACCTCCCTGGGCAATGAATTCCACAATGTGACAGACCGTACCGTAAAAAAAACCCTTCCTCTGCTGAAGTTTAAACCTCCTTTCCTCTAATCTCAAGGGGTGTCCCCTGGTCACCTGATCAGGCCTTGGAATAAATAGCTCACCACAGAGATCCTTGTATTGACCTCTCATATACTTGTACAATGTGATAAGGTCTCCTCTTAGTCGTCTTTTCTCTAGAGTAAATAAACCAAGTTTGTCTAGTCGTTCCTCATACGTCAAGTCCTCCATTCCCTTAATTAATTTTGTTGTACAGCAACCATCTTGCACTCAAGGGCATAATAAACCAACAGGCACAAACACACTTAGGGGGTTTTGCACTCAGGCATGATACAGGTTGATATTAGTAGACTGCTAAATTGAGTTGCCACTGAAAGGGTTAATATTTTGAACTGCCTGTAAGTTCATTTTTATTGCGAGAGTAAACTGCTTTGCAAAGGATACGCAGACCCTTTTTTCTAAGTAAACATGTCAAGGTCTTTTCAAGGGCGTGTAGAAACTAGCTGCTAAAGAACAGTTTAGATATTAGAGATATAAGATGGACTCGTTTTTCAGATGGTTAACGTGTAATGCGCATGCACTGCCCCCAAAGCAAATGAACTTGTTATTTTCTGCTAATCCCGCCCTTGTCTGTAGTATGTTATATCTGCTTTTGTGCATAATAAACTAGAATCGTTCTAAATAGAGACTAAAGAGGTAATGGGCACTCCAAAACTTAAGATTCTTGCCTTGGTGCTCTTGCTCAGTTTGTTAGGTACATGCAGGAGTTGTATCATAGAAAATGATATCAGTTGCAGGCACTCATAGGACTTAGTTTAACTCCTTAGTGACGGCACTTAATGCCCGCCAAAATTTTTTTCATAACTTAAAATGATTTCCGGGACGTACATGTACGTCCTCTGTCCACCTGGGACATCCGCTCGGGACATACATGTACATCCTCTGGCGGTAAGGGGTTAAATAAAATATGTTGACGTTTCGACTGAAACGCAGGACTCTATCAAGACAATGTAAATAACAGTGAACAAACCCTGACCTTTACACATATCAAAAAGAACCACAAGGTCACTAAATATGCTAGCCATGCTAGACAATGTGCTTAAAATATTCTATAACCAAAGTAATGTTGATTTAACATACATAGTAGCACAAAAAATTATTGGTGGCTCAGGAATACTGAAGCCGTTTTATCAATGAATGGGTTGAAATGCAGAAAGCCGACATCAGAAAATGGTGTAAACCAAATGATAGAGCAGTGGAGCCTGTTCCAGTCCATGTCTTATTATAGAAGTAGTGTAAGGGCTAAAATAAAGCATTAAAAGCATGTTATGTCCAAATCACATGAGAAGTAGATCTAGTGGGCTGCCTTCCCATACTGTTGGTCACAGCCTGGGGCAACATAGGCAGCTCAAAAACATTCTTAAATACATTCAGTAATGATGCCATAGCACATACAGATAAAGAACTGTATAGAGAACGCTGTTCCTTGGCTGTACTGCACATTGCGTTTGGTGCCCACTCCTAGTGGTAAGATAAGGAAATTGCCAGTTTGTGGTTAATCCAACTTTTAGGAAAATGTGTCCTCATGTACCCCAGGATTCTACCACAGCCGGCATCGCTGTACATCTGGGGAATCCTGTAGAGGGGTGCTCCGAACCAAAGCCATGTAGCAATCCATAGAAAAGCCATAGTTTAATACAGATATGTTCATATAATGCAGTCCCCTGGGCTCTACAGAGCCTGCTTTATAGCAGAGTTCTGGAACCCTATTATAGGGACAAAACACTTATTACTTCCATCTGTTAAGTAAATTGGAATCTCTTCAGGATGCCACACGTAGGAGGGTCTGTCTACCAAGTTCACTGGAGAAGTGATCCTTCGGTTATTCAGAGACCAGGAGTAAGAAAAAGCATCATAGTAAAAGTTGAATGATAACCAAATATTAATGTCCTTGAAGAAGATAGCAAAGTATGTATTCTGTGGCTCCAGTGCACATAAACAAGAATTAGAGGAAAAATAAAAATGAAAAATAAAAATTTAAAAAAGCCATAAATTCTGGATAACTCTGAGAAAACAGTGGAAGGAAACATGTTCATTAAGTCCCTTTGGAGAGACTAAGTAGGTCATCCAATTTACTTCCTTTTGTAATATGTTTTTTTGCCCCATCTCCTCCTCTAGGCAGAGGTGGTATCCAGTCAATGATATTTCAAAAACTAGGAACAAGCACCCAAAGGAAAGAAGGAGATACTTCAAAATATTGAAGTAATTTAACATATTCAACATTATAAAACTGCTTGTGAAACAAGGGTTTCCATTTTGTACCCATGGAATCAACGAATCCTTGTACAATTTAAATAACACTTAAATTAACCATGGGAAATTTCCAGAGATAGTGCGAATTTCACAATATGATGTTCCACTTAAAGCGTATCACCCCAAATAATTAGACATATAGCAATAAGCATAGAAATAATACTATTATCCAGCATAAGTACAGTGTTATTAAGAAATCATACTACTTCTGAGACTGACGGACAAGCATCAGCGCAGACATCTTGGCATAGATACATCTGTGCACCTGCACTGTGCGTCCCGGTCTCCTCTAGGAGGCGCTGCACTGTACCTTAAAGGTAACAGGAAGTGACTGATGGCTCAGGCGCCTCTGAAGGAAGAAACCTGTCGATCAGTCTCAAAGATTTAGTAGAATTTCTAAGCTTATCGCTATTTGACAAAATTATTGGGGTGGGGGGGAGACTACGTGGCGTGATCTGCTTTAAAAACAATCTTGAAGAATGCATTCAAGAAAGTGAAAAATTAAGGAAACGTATGCGAGACAGAAGACTGACGGGAAATCGTGTGTTACGGTTGGCAAGCAAAACCATGAGTCAGACGGTATAGTTAATAGAACCTTTATTATAAGAATAATGACAGTAATACACACAGTGGGTGAATGAAAAGGCGAATACTGTTATCAGGAATAGAAGTCTCACAATCTCTGCACCACACTGTCCGAGACTAGGCCTCAGCCCACTGGAGTCTCGTGGTAAGGTAATGCCCAAGAGATACTGACTCAGCCTGCAGTCAGTAGCTAGGAGTCTGCTAGAGCACCAGGTCAGTACTAGGAAGGATGTCTGAATAACAGAACCAACAAACTGAGCGAACAGACAGTGCCCTCTAGTAAGCACCAGATAGGATAGTCAGACGAGCCAAAGTCATACACGGAGCAGGTAGTCAGGCAGAGCCACAGGTTTGCACCAGGAAGGATATCTGAGCCAAATCGGAACACCAAGGAGAATAGTCAGACAGACAAGCCGGATCTCACACAGGAATCAGGAATACTAGAAAAAACTGCTCAGAACAACGTAAGGGTGACTGAGTTCAGGACTCAGTTTGCCCTTTAAACCCCTCCACAGGAAGTAGGTAGGAGGAGCAGCTAGAGGGAGGAAGTAGATAGGAGGAGACTACAGGAAACACAAAACAGAGGCCTGCCGCACGCTTGAAGCCTCTTGTCTGCAGGTGACGCGTGGAAAGATGCAGAGAGTCACTGAAGCGGCAGCGCTGGAAACAAGGTACTGTGACAGAGTGCAACTGGATGTGGATCTCCAGTAACCTTTTTATCTTCTAAAACATTCAAGGTGGTTTTTATGGCAGTAGTTGGACGTATGAAGGCATCAATTGTATCTGAAATAGGTGAGAAGAGGTACAGTATTCAAAATTACTCTGCACAAGATGCAGGAATTGAAGACCAAGCTACAGTTGTCACTAGATACATTACACATGAAGCTATTAAAGAGCACCTTATAGCATTTCTCCCTGTTAAAGGTGCTTCAGGAAGCGGATTCAATGAGCTTTCAAATGTCCAGCTTTGAGGTGCTTGGGTTTGATTACCAAAAAAAATTGCCTGAGAGTATTTTGATGGTGCAGCAATTATGATGAGTGCATATGCGAAACTACATGCACAGATTTCTAGTGTTGTGCCAGATGCAGTCTAAGGATATGGCTATAGCGCCAAATGTAATCTGTGTGTGTCTCGGATTGTTGTCTAAAGTTGGAAGCAAAAAAATCTTTGGTCTTCTAAATCAGTTGGCAACCTTTACTGGAGATTCTAACAAGAGAATACATATTTGGAATGATGAACTTCAGTCATGGACAGGATAAATTATTGAGGCTACAAAAAAATTGGAGAGCAGGTGGTGGGCAAAAGCAAAGGCCCTCAACTGGATTTTTGGAGACAAACGTACTTTTGAAAGTTTTATTGTTTATTTCCCAGAGCAATCAATTTGATTCAAAAGCAACTTCTGAGTTATCCCTTTTTTTTTTTTAAAATACAGAGTTCAGGACTCTTCACAGCAAGCATATTTTTGCAAGTTTTTCCATGTGATAGGTTCGGTTTCTAAATACTTGCAAAACAGTGGTCTAGACTTTACGTTAGCATGGAGAATGGTGGAAAGTGCAATTGAACTACTAAAAAAAATAATTACATAAAAGGAAAGGCAAAGCACTTTGCAACAATAATGACTTGATGGCTAAAAGTGAGGTTCTAACACCCCAGAAGGTGAGACACTGTGCCTGGTCAGAAAAAATGCATGGCTGTAGAGTTGGCACATGAACAGCCTACCGATGGAACATTTGAGCCTTCATATTTCGACCGATATTGGAACAGGTTATACAAAGCATGACAGAGGTTTTCATAAAAATAAGCAGTTGATCATGGATTCCCAGTACTTGGATCCTCGTTTTAGGCTATTCGAAGAGATCCCAGAGTGCTAGAGACAATAACTCTAACAAGAATTTCTCAGCTAGCAAAGGTTGATGAATCCTCCATAAAAGCTGAACTTGTCAGTTTTGCCCACTTGTTTCCAAATCTCATAGGATTCTTTTCAGAAGATGAGTAACAGGAAACGGACATAATACCTGATGATGGATAATGAGTCAGAGTCCTCGCTTGCCACACAAGATGATCCACAACAGGAACAGTTATTGCTGAAGTACAACTTGTATTCAAGGAATTTTGTGTAACAGACGTGCAGGAGGGCATTTACAGTATTTTTCTCAGTACTAAAAATCTGAGCGATTTTTACTTTTTTTTGTGTTTGCTTTCTCTGCAATAGAAAGCATCTCACCCATGATTTTAAAGAGTATTCTGAATAAAGATATTTGACTCTCCTTTCAGTCCTTACACGGATCCATCATAGGATTCTTAGATTAGGGATATTGTGGGTGTGCAACATGTGGTAATTTCAGTTTCTCCCCCGTTGTGTAGAGAAACGCTTTGTCTTAATTTCTACCACTGCACCCAACTTCTATTCTGTATTAAAAGCACTATCCCCGATATCCTCAGGTAGTGCAAACTAGATTTTCTTTTTCACATTTACTAGATCACATGGGTTTTTTCCTAGTTTAGCACATCTGATTGTGTATTTACTGTTGTGGGCAGCCACACCCCTCCAGCTATACAAGATTTAAAAATATCTGTACATTTTTCTGTAACCTATGGAGTGTAAGACCACTGTCAAACAGGAAAAAAAGACTAGCCAAACCACAAATGCCTACAATCTAGTGTGCAGGAAAGACCAGATGTCTAACCTGTCCAAGGGACAGAAACCGAAACCTCTCTCCTAAAAAGAGGAAGCTGGATAACGGCAATGATCTGTTGTGCAGGTTACAGACAATAACAATTGCTCTAACAAAAAGTATAACATTTTTGATGACTTGAGGTGCAGGCTAAAGACAAGAATAATTACCCCAACATCCTCAGTATACCACTTTCGTATAATCATTTCTTGTTTAATATTGTTTTGTATACCATCACCTTTTTTGCTAGGATAATAATGATTGGTTGGGTCATCCTCACAAAAATATATACGAATATGGCTGACCTAATATCAGTAGCAAACAAGAGTTACTTGGTACCTCGAGACAAGAATGATTGGTATGTAAAAATAGACTCATCCGTTAATGAGGTCTTCTCCACATCAAGAGTCAGACGAGCTCCAAAAAACCCAAAGCCCAGATGAGACCCACTACAATACAACACAAAGAGAACATGCTCAAACAGAAGTAGGGACTATAAACCCACAATGGGGGGTCCAGTTCCCAAAAGAGGTCTAGATCGATATTTGAGGGGTCGAGGAAGAAGGTTTTAAACCTCTCATAGAGCTCTTGAGCAACGAGAGATTGATCTATTGTCAAAAGGATTAGGGCTTTTTCCTTTGAGACATATTAAACTTGAAATTTTGATTCATCTTCTGTTGGTTTGTTTGTAATGGACGTTTTTAAAAATCTCAAGAGACAAGAAAAGGGGAGAGCATCATAGTGTATCTGCATATGTAGCCATTTGCGGTGAGGACTAGCAACAATTCCCCGCTGGCTCATAAACCGGTTTCTTTCAATGTTGACTGGTGGGAAGTGAACACAAGTTTCACCTTACACTTCTTTGAAACTAGTGTATATTTCACAGTATCTGTTTGGGCTCTCCTCCTGTGTGTATTTCTCTGCTGTTTTCCAGCATTCCTGTAAATGTTCTGTGAAGTGATTGAGCGTGTATCTGTGTGATGGTAGTCATAATATCCCCCTCAAGCTTGTTTACTACTATATTGATATTAGTAGACAAAGAGGAATGTAACATACTTCTATTTGATCTATTTCCAGTTTGCAATTGATACACTATGATTGCTCTCCCCTTTTCCTGTCTTTTGAGATTTGTAAAGACGTCCATTACAAACCAACTGAAGAAGAATCAATCTTTAGACAAGACTTCTGATCACTGCAATAACAAGACTATGACTGCACTGTCTAATGCAGAACTAGTCTAAAGCTAAAAAACATTTGTGAAAGCTAAAATATCACAAGTCATCCGGCATAAAAGTATGCAGTGAGGAATATCTGATAAAAAAAAAAAAAAGAGCAAGTTGCTCATAATACACATTATATATTTGAAAAACAGGCACATATACATTTGAAAAATGCCTCAGCGTAAACACCATAACCTATACTAAGCAAATACATTGCCGAATTATTAAATTTCAGTCTTCCACAAATATTGGTGATGAGTCTTAGAAAAAGCATGTGTCTGAAACGTGCATCGGCTTCCTTTGTATCATGAGAGAGCCTGATCTCTTATGTGCTGTTCTAAGCAGTCCTGTAAGGATTGCCAACTGCCTATTCCATCACTGTACTGTTGGCTAATGTAAAGGTCCTTTTTAGGACTAGTATTAGGTATCAAAGGACCTTTTAAGGGCTGGTTATTTGGTAATTTTGTTTTTTCACATTCTTCCGATTCCCATATTCATGAGTGCGTTCGTACTGTGATCACTTTTGGTATATTTTGTATTCACAATCGGAATCTATC
Organism: Rhinophrynus dorsalis; assembly: GCA_037306005.1. Classification (NCBI taxonomy): domain Eukaryota; kingdom Metazoa; phylum Chordata; class Amphibia; order Anura; family Rhinophrynidae; genus Rhinophrynus; species Rhinophrynus dorsalis. The sequence goes on along the minus strand of CM074723.1, from coordinate 5,787,855 downwards.
ATTTTTCTTTCTGGCAAGCCGGTTTATGCCCCGGTATTAGATGTGGACATGTGAACCTTATAATTATGTAATAATCTGATACATGTACAGGACATCATTGATATTATTGCAATCATAGGGATGGCTTTCAGGTCAATCTGACCTTTGGGGGACAGGCCATTGTTTTCCTTCATTGTTTGTTTATCATGCCTACATCAGCCTGCCTAAGCAAGGACTTGTATAAACAGATGGTATCTACATACCATAAAGTAAACCGGAGGAAGACAGATGCCTTTGATTATAGGGTAGATTTGTTTGTATGTAAACGAAAAGCCCCCTCAGTCGTAAAACATATAGCCCCAATTGGGCCTGAACAAACAGGATCTAGCATGGTCTTTGTTTGGTCAGGCCTGGGGGGAAGGGAAGCTGCTCTGGGCAAGAACATACAGATCAAATGTCCAGAATCTGCCTATAAGAGGCCATCACTTAGCTAAACAAGTTGTTACAGCTTTTGGTAACAACTTTGGATTACATCTTGTGGAAACATCTTGTTACATCTTCTTCTGTGTGTCTGTTGTAACCCTGTGAGGAATGACCATCTTACTCACAGCAAATTAATCTTTATTTTTATAATAAAAGAAGAAACTCTGATTTTTGGCTAAGGAATACTTCCTGCAAGGTAATACACTTTATACCCCTAGACAGAGCTGGAAGGTGTGGCGGCACCTGACTAACCCTTACATTCCCCCTAAATATAAGCATATCAGTTCTGACATATTGGGGGCTCGTCCTCTGTGCTGTTTCTGGGTTCAAAGCAGCTTCAACCGCACCTTCGGTCTGAACAAAAGATTTGCACACAGGAGATAATTAAGCCAAGACAAAATAACCACAGCCTTGTCAAGGGATTACTATTCACACAACCTTTTGGGAGATTGAGCAGTTCTTCTGGTCCTTTTGTGTTCAGTTGATCTGCATGACACACTAGAACGGTAAGCATGAGTTTCTTTTCTTGCCATTCACAATACTACACAGAGGACAATGGAATCTCAGGAGCCCTTTCAGTGGCTACCATCACAGTTTGCACAATATGTTGGCATGCTGATTAAAAAAGGGGGTCCCTAATGTGGACAGATAGACATATATTCATTGGAATCTCAACAGCCATGGATGCAGTATTAACCCTTCAAGATAAGGACAAGGGAAAGAAAGGGTGCACAGTACAACTTCTACTTCATGCGACACTGAATTATATGTTTGATTGTGTGAGAAAACAGAAATTAGGAACAAAGTTAGAAGACACACTGACAGTTAGGGGGATGCAAAGGCTCTTGCACAAAATTCTATGCACACAGCTGTTTCACTGCAAGAGAAAGTAGATGAACTCCTAAATAAAAATAATGTGGAAACAGCATTAACACTACAAACAAGAGTAAGACAGCCTTGCATTAAATTTGCAGGTTTAAAGAAGGGACAAGGGATTTTCCTTAAGCCCTCATGACAAAGAAAAATGGGTACAAATTGCTGCAAAATATAGAAAATATCACACTAGATTTAGAGGATCTGTGTATTGATACAGATCTAGAACGAGACTTCAAAATACATGAAATTGCAGCAGTACATCCACAAATCCCTGTAAAAAATTCTGCCGCCTATAGGAAATGCCAAAATCCCCGATCACAGCAGCACCAGGGAAGAGATACACGAGTATGTGAAAGATATTCATCAGAGGTTGCAACATACTAGGCAATGTGTAGTACAGCTAGAAAGACAAAAAGCTGAGCATAATTTACCAGTCTCTCCTGATACTGACATAAGTGACACATAACACAAGAAAATCAGTATTGCAAGAAGCAGAAGGTCCGAAACACCCGCTAGGCCTTCTGTTACTGATAACATGTCTGATATGTATTCTCCTATCCTAACTACTCCTGCACCTTTGACACAAGCAGTACCCCCTCCTGTTAGTCATTTACGTATTAGATACAAAAATGATTCTGGGTGATATTGGGCCACCCCCAATCAATGACTTTAATAAGTTCATGGCATGGATAAATTCGCTAATTCATTGGGGAGATAAAAGTAATCTGGCAGAAGGTGCATTAATTAACCTGGCTCTAAAAGGCTTGGGTGATAAGGGAAGAGAAATTGAGGGATTTAATTCAACATTGCCAATATTTTTGCAACAGTGCAGAGAAAAAATGTTCAAATTAAATAGTGATATACAAATGACACGCCTGATAGCTGTTCTCCCCAATTAATCAATATCTGCAGCTCGCCGTATTATAGACTATTTGGCTGCTACTGACCCAACCAGTATCTCTGCTCATTTAAGGCAAATTCCGGTGAAAAAGTATGACGATGAAACATACCACCAATTAATTCTAGCCATTGGCCCTACACAGGTGGCAGAATATATGAATCTCCTCATTGAAACAAACACTGAATTCACTAAATGGGTTCAGATTTTATAATTGGAGACAGATAAGCATATTCCTGTAAGACCCATATCAGAACTATGTGAACAAGGGCCCAGACTGTGGTAAAGAGACTCTCCAAACAGTCATAAGTGGAGAGCTGAAGGGAATTTCAGATGCGATACCAGAAACAGAGGTCATGGTAGTGTAATAAGGAAAGGTGCAGGTAAAAATGGTGAATGGATCCATTTCCATGAGCTGCTGGAAGAAAATACTATAGATTAATTACGCCTGCAGCTTATCCAAGCTAAACTTACACTGTGTGTATAAATTAATGAACCTATACTGTAGACAACTCACCTGCTAGGAAAAAAAACAGGCTTGTTGGGAGGAAACTGTATTGTTAATGTACATTTTAATGTTTTATTGTTTTTACAGGAGGAATATTGTGAAGAACTGCATAATATAGTAGAAAATATTGTACAAAAGAATGTTTTGATTGAGGACATGCAGTGGCTAACTTTTTACAAAATGTGGCCATTCATAAACATACAAACAGAATGGATGTGACGTGATTTTTTTTTCCTAATACATAAAAATGAGCGATTTTTGGAGTATTATTTAGTTTTGTTTTTACAATTTTTTTTTCTCTTAAATATAATCTTTCCATAATCCAGAAAAGTAATGAATGAAAACAGGTTGCATAGCTAGGTGTTAATACAAACATGATTGTTACAAGTACATGTTTTATAAGCAAAACTACAGAGGATCTATTAGCTGATGAAATCTGATACTGCTCGAGTTTCTCTTTCAGATGCTGATGAAGTCCATCCCTGTTTGTGGGAACTGAGTAATAGGTGAATGATTGGTGTGGAGATCTGCCTATGGAACCTTTATTACCACAAATACAGTGTGCTCTGGAATAAGTGGACAGTTGGGACATCACAGCATTGGAAAAAGTGTTATAATATACTGATTTTGGGTTTACATCCTAACCTGCAGTAAGAAGGTTAAAGTGTTAAAGTTTAAAAGGTTGTTTGTTCTGGGAGTGTGTGTAATTAAGGGTGGGGGTTGTGAACAATCCCCTGTGTAGGCCTGTATAAATCTAGTTACAGGACTCACAGAGCTTGCTCACAAATAGTGTGCTCTCTACTAAGTGCTCTGTTGGTGCAACACAGGCGTGCGCTCGCGTAATCTCACGCAGTGCACATCTTGCCATATGTATGCATGCTTGGAACAGCAGTTCCAGGGTCCATACCGCTGTGGCAAGTGTGAGCAAGTGGCCTTTTTGGAAGCTCAGATTGGAGCGCTAGAGGGTCATATTGCAACACTGATATTGACAACCTTGAAAGGAGTCTCTTGCTAACGGAGCAGAGTCTAGCTGGGTCACCTAGCAAAGAGGGAGGAGATCAGCTAGAAGGGACCCAGGCACATAGCTGGGTGACAGTTAGAAGTGGTTGCAGTGGGGGAGGGAAGAGGAAGAGGGCAGCCAGTCCTGAGTTTTTCCATCCCAACAAATTTGCTCATTTAAGTGAAGATGTTGGGGAGGCAAACCCAGAAGTGGAATTGCTGGAGAAGACTGTTCTCCCTAACAGCCGGGATAACAGCTCCTCTAGCACAGAGGGGATCCAGAGGAAAGTGAAGCCTAGGCAGGTCGTGGTGGTAGGGGAAGGAGAACAGATAGGGTAATCTGTGGCTCTGATCGCAGCAACCAAATCGTTTGCTGTCTCCCAGGTGCAGCATGTTGCAGACAGGGTGGACAGATTATTGGGAGGGGCTGGAGAGGATCCAGCTGTCTTGGTGCATATTGGTACCAATGACAAAGTAAGAGGAAGGTGGAGAGTCCTAAAAGGTAATTTTAGGAATTTATGGCATAAGATTAGGAACTGGACCTCTAAGGTAGTATTCTCAGAGATACTACCGGTGCCATGCGCTATGCCAGAGAGACAGTGAGAGATTAGGGAGCTCAATGCATGGCTGAAGTCTTGGTCTAAGAAGGAGGGCTTTGGGTTTTTAGAGCACTGGGCTGATTTTGCTTTGGGGTACAATCTCTATAGTAGGGATGGATTGCACCTGAATGCTAGAGGGTCTCAAGTGCTTGGGGAGAGGATGACTAGACGGTTGGAGGAGATTTTAAACTAGGAAGGGGGGGAGGGGCCAATAAACACTGGGCTAGTTAGTATAGAAAGGGAAGGCGATATAGTTAATAACCAGGTGGGTGGATCTGGGGGCAGGGTTAGTACAGATAAGGAGAAGCCTACAAACCACATCAAAATTATTTCACAAATGAAACATAGCAGTGGCATAAATTGTATGCTTGCAAATGCCAGAAGTTTAACTGGTAAAATAGGGGAACTGGAGCTGGTAGCTGAAACTGAAAACTATGACTTGATAGGCATAACAAACATGGTGGGATGACACGATTGATCAATTTGGAGGGCTACATGTTGTTTAGAAAAGATAGGCCAAACAAAAAGGTGGTGGGGTCTGTCTGGAAGTCAAACCAGCATTATTGCCTCACTTGTGGTAAGATATATGTGATGACAGTAGTGAACATGTGGAATCCATGTGGGTTGAAATAGTCAATGGGGGTAAAACATTAGTGGTTATTTGTTATAAACCACCAAACATTGGTGACCTTGAAGAATCACAGCTATTAATGCAAATAGAAAAGGCTTCTCATATAGGCATACCTGGGAACTTTCAGTTGAGGGCTACCCGGAGGGTAGTCCTCTGTTCAGCAGGGGGCAACAAAAATGATGCTAATTCCGTCAAAAAGGGGCAGGGCTTAACTTGAGTGTTGGGGGGATTTAACCCTTTGAGTGCCAGAGTGGTACGGAATGCATTGCAAAGCAATGCATTCCGTACCACTCTGGTACTCAGAGGGTTAAATGTGTCACACAGAAGGCTGGGGACGGAGGCACACCGGGAGAAAAAGCAGATGTGGCAGAGTTTCAATAGAAACTCTCCACATCCGGAGGAATCTGCCTCTGCCCCGGAGACCCGGTAAATCAGTGTCAGAACCGGAGTCTCCGGGGCAAATCCGGAGAGTTCCCAGGTATGCATATAGGGAGAAATATAATTATGGGGGATTTTAAATTATCCAGGAATAGACTGGAAAAATGGAACAGCTAATTCTGCTAAAAGCAGTACATTTCTGAACTTGAGTCAGATAGTGCAGACCTCAACCAGAGGGAATGCATGTCTGGATTTGGTAATAACTGACAATGAAGAACTTATCTCTGACATCCAAGGAAGGGATCACTTGGGGAATAGTGACCATAACATGGTGTCGTTTGAGATCAATTCAAAAAAGCAATTTGGTATGGGTTCCACCAAAACACTGATTTTTAAAAAGGCCAACTTTAGCAGGTTTAATTCATCCCTTGGTCTCGTTGACTGGGATAGAATATTTTCAGGAAAAAACACAGAAGGTAAGTGGAATGCATTCAAAATAACATTGCAAAAACACACATATAAATTTATCCCTGTTGGAAACAAATACAAGGACAAGGGAAAGAAAAGGCGCACAGTACAACTTCTAATTCATGCAATATAATTCAGAGTGTGTATGTTTGATTGTGAGGGTCAGAAAACAGAGAAATTAGGAACAAAGAAGACACACTGACACAGTTAGGGGGATGCAAATGCTCTTGCACAAAATTATATGCACACAGCTGTTTCACTGCAAGAGAAAGTAGATGAACTAAATAAAAAACAACAATGTGGAAACAGCATTAACACTACAAACAAGGGTAAGACAGCCTCACGTTACATTTGCAGGTTTAAAGAAGGGACAAGGGATTTTCCTTAAGTCCTCATGATAAAGAAAAAATGGGTACAAATTGCTGCAATTGCCCCTGCAGATCTAGAAAATATCACACTAGATTTAGAGGATCTGTGTATTGATACAGATCTAGAAAGACTTCAAAATACATGAAATTGCAGCAGTATATCCACAAATCCCTGTAAAAAATTCTGCCATACCATTATTACCCCTAGAGGAAATGCCAAAATCCCTGGTGCTGCTGTCATCAGGGGAAGAGATAAATGAGTATGTGAAATATATTAATCAGAGGTTGCAACATACTAGGCAATGTTTAATACAGCTAGAAAGACAAAAATCTGAGCATAATTTACCAGTCTCTCAGGATACTGACATAAATGACACTCACAACACAAGAAAAATCCCAGTATTGCAAGAAGCAGAAAGTCAGAAACACCCGCTAGGCCTTCTGTTACTGGTAACGTCTGATATGTATTCTCCTATCCTAACTACTCCTGCACCTTTGACACAAGCAGTACCCCCTCCTGTTAGTCATTTACACATTACAGATACAAAAATGATTCTGGCTGAAATTGGGCCACCCCCAATCCATGAGTTTAATAAGTTCATGGCATGGATGAATTTGCCAATTCGTTGGGGAGATACAAGTAATCTGGCAGAAGGTGCATTAATTAACCTGGCTCTAAAAGGCTTGGGTGATAAGGGAAGAGAAATTGAGAGATTTACTTCAACATTGCCCATATTTTTGCAACGGTGCAGAGAAAAAATGTTCAAATTAAATAGTGATATACAAATGACACGCCTGATAGCTGTTCTCCCCAATTAATCAATATCTGCAGCATGCCGTATAATGGACTACTTGGCTGCTACTGACCCAGTAAGTAGCTCTGCTCATTTAAGGCAAATTCAGGTGAAAAAAATATGAGGATGATGAAACATACCACCAATTAATTCTAGCCATTGGCCCTACACAGGTGGCAGAATATATGAATCTCCTCATTGAAACAAACACTGAATTCACTAAATGGGTTCAGATATTACAATTGAGACAGATAAGCATATTCCTGTAACACCCATATCAGAACTACGTGAACAAGGGCGCAGACTGTGGAGAGCTGAAGGGAATTTCAGATGCGATACCAGAAACAGAGGTCATGGTAGTGTAATAAGGAAAGATGCAGGTAAAATGGTGAATGGATCCCTTTCCATAAGCTGCTGGAAGAAAATACTGTAGATTAATTACGCCTGCAGCTTATCCAGGCTAAACTTACACTGTGTGTATAAATTAATGAACCTATACTGTACACAACCCACCTGCTAGGAATACAAAACAGGCTTGTTGGGAGGAAGAGGGAGATTGTGATCCCTCTGTATAGAGCTCTAGTGAGACCACATCTGGAATACTGTGCACAGTTCTGGAGGCCTCATCTGCAAAAGGATATAACTAAAATTGAGCGGGTTCAAAGAAGAGCTACAAAAATGGTGGAAGGTCTAAAGCATAGAACTTATCAAGAACGACTCAGATCTAAATATGTATAGTCTGGAGGAAAGAAGAGAAAGGGGGGACATGATTGAAACCTTTAAATATGTTAAAGGACTGAACAAGGTTCAGGAGGGAAGTGTGATTAATAAGAATCTGAATACAAGAACAAGGGGGCACAATCAGGCTAGTTGGAGGAAAAATCAAGAAAAACATTAGAAAATATTATTTCACTGAAAGAGTAGTAGAAACTTGGAACAAACTTCCAGCAGAGGTGGTTGATAAATCCACAGTAACACAGTTTAAACATGCCTGGGATAAACATGTATCTATCCTAAGATAACAATAAAGGAATACTAAAGGGCAGACTAGATGGACCAGGTGGTCTTTTTCTGCCGTCAATCTTCTATGTTTCTATCTATGTTTCTATGAAACTATATTGTTAATGTACATTTTAATGTTTTATTGTTTTTACAGGAGGAATATTGTGTAGAACTGCATAATATAGTAGCAAATAATATTGTACAAAAGAATGTTTTGATTGAGGTCATGCAGTGGCTTTAACTTTTTACAAAATGTGGCCATTCATAAACATACAAACAGAATGGATGTGAAGTGATTTTTTTTTTTTTTTTTTTACCCTAATATATAAAAATGGACAATATTTTTGGAGTATTATGTAGTTTTGCAATTTTTTTTTTTTTTTTTTTTTTAAATATCTTTCCATAATCCAGAAAAGTAATGAATGAAAATAACAGGTCGCATAGCTAGGTGTTAATACAAACATGATTGTTAAAGTACATGTTTTATAAGCCAAACTACAGAGGATCTATTAGCTGATGAAATCTGATACTGCTCGAGTTTCTCTTTCAGATGCTGATGAAGTCCATCCCTGTTTGTGGGAACTGAGTAATAGGTGAATGATTGGTGTGGAGATCTGCCTATGGAACCTTTATTACCACAAATACAGTGTGCTCTGGAATAAGTGGACAGTTGGGACATCACAGCATTGGAAAAAGTGTTATAATATACTGATTTGGGTTTACATCCTAACCTGCAGTAAGAAGGTTAAAGTTTAAAAGGTTGTTTGTTCTGGGAGTGTATGTGTAATTAAGGGTGGGGGTTGTGAACAATCACCTGTGTAGGTCTGTATAAACCTAGTTACAGGACTCAGAGCATGCTCACAAATACAGTGTGCTCTTTACTAAGTGTTCTGAATTAAGTGGACTGTTGGTGCAAAACAGGAGTTAAAAGAACAAAGGTAAATTGTTTACATTTTTAAGAACTCACATTTGTACCATACATGATGAGCAAGCTTAGAGATCTCACTCAGTGCACATCTTGCCATATGTATGCATGCTTGGAACAGCAGTTCCAGGGTCCATACCGCTGTGGCAAGTGTGAGCAAGTGGTCTTTCTGGAAGCTCAGATTGGAGCTCTAGAAAGTCATATTGCAACAGAGATATTGACAACCTTGAGAGGCGTCTCTTGCTAACTGAGCAGGGTCTAGCTGGGTCACCTAGCAAAGAAGGAGGAGATCAGGTAGAAGGGGCCCAGGAACATAGTTGGGTGACAGAAGTGGTTGCAGTGGGGGAGGGAAGAGGAAGAGGGCAGCCAGTCCTGAGTTTTTCCATCCCAACAAATTTGCTCATTTAAGTGAAGATGTTGGGGAGGCAAACCCAGAAGTGGAATTGCTGAAGACTGTTCTCCCTAACAGCCGGGAGAACAGCTCCTCTAGCACAGAAGGGATCCAGAGGAAAGTGAAGCCTAGGCAAGTTGTGGTGGTAGGGGACTATTAGGAGAACAGATAGGGTAATCTGTGGCTCTGATCTCAGCAACCAAATGGTTTGCTGTCTCCCGCGTGCCCGGGTTAGGCATGTTGCAGACAGGGTGGACAGATTATTGGGAGGGGCTGGAGAGGATCCAGCTGTCTTGGTGCAATCTTGGAGTAAGATTAGGAACTGGACCTCCAAGGTAGTATTCTCAGAGACACTACCTGTGCCATGCGCTACACCAGAGACAGAGGGAGATTAGGGAGCTCAATGCATGGCTGAAGTCTTGTGTAAGAAGGAGGGCTTTGGGTTTTTAGAGCACTGGGCTGATTTTGCTTTGGGGTACAATCTCTATAGTAGGGCTGGATTGCACCTGAATGCAAGAGGGTCTCAAGTGCTTGGGGAGAGGATGACTAGACAGTTGGAGGAAATTTTAAACTAGGAAGGGGGGGAGGGGACAAAAAATACTGGGCTAGATAGTATAGAAAGGGAAGGCGATTTAGTTAATAACCAGGTAGGTGGATCTGGGGGTGGGGTTAGTACAGATGATAGGGAGAAGACTATGAACCACATCAAAATTAAATCACAAATGGAACATAGCAGTGGCATAAATTGTATGCTTGCAAATGCCAGAAGTTTAACTGGTGATATAGGGGAACTGGAGCTGGTAGCTGAAATCGAAAACTATGACTTGATAGGCATAACAAACATGGTAGGATGACACAAATGATTGGTCAATCAATTTGGAGGGCTACATGTTATTTAGAAAAGATAGGCCAAACAAAAGAGGTGGTGGGGGTCTGTCTATGTCAAACCAGTATTATTGCCTCATTTGCGGGAAGATATATGTGATGACAGTAGTGAACATGTGGAATCCCTGTGGGTTGAAATAGTCACTGGGGGTAAAACTGCCCAGAAAATATTAGTGGGTATTTGTTATAAACCACCAAACATTGGTGACCTTGAAAAATCACAGCTGTTAATGCAAATAGAAAAGTATTTTCAAATAGGGAGAACTATAATTATGGTGGATTTTAATTATCCAGATTTAGACTGGAAAAATGGAACCGCTAATTCTGCTAAAAGCAGTACGTTTCTGAACTTGTTGAATGACTTTTTTTGTGTCAAATAGTGCAGACCTCAACCAAAAGGGAAGGTGAGTCTGGATCTGGTAAAAACTGACAATGAAGAACTTATCTCTAACATCCAAGTAAGGGAGCACTTGGGGAATAGTGACCATAACATGGTGTCGTTTGAGATGAATTCAAAAAAGCAATATAGTATGGGTTCCACCAAAACACTGAATTTTAAAAAGGCCAACTTCAGCAGGTTTAATTCATCCCTTGGTCTCGTTGACTGGGATAGAATATTTTCAGGAAAAAAAACACAGAAGGTAAGTGGAATGCCTTCAAAATAACATTGCAAAAATATACATATAAATGTATCCCTGTTGGAAACAAATACAAAAGAAGCAAATTAAAACCAATGTGGCTAACCAGTAAAGTAATTCATGAAACAAGAAAGCTGCATTTAAACATTATAAAGCTGAGGGATCAGCAGAGGCATTTGCAGAATACAAAAATGCAAACAAAACCTATAAAAAGGCGATCAAATTAGCTAGACTGGAGAATGAAAAAAATATTGCTAAGGAGAGCAAGAGCAACCCAAAAAAATTCTTTGAATACATTAATGGCAAAAAATTAAAGTCTGATAATCTTGGGTCCTTGTTATCTGAAACTGGTGAGATGGTCAAGGGGGACAGAGAGAAGGCAGATATTTTAAATAATTTCTTTTCTTCTGTTTTTACCAAGGAAGACCCTGTGGACAAGAATCTGCAAACTACTTTTACAGAACAGTCACAGCAAGCATGGGACTGGCTAACAAGAAAAAAAGTGTTAAAACAATTGAATGGTGTTAAGGTAGACAAAGCCCGGGGCCAGATGGTATACACCCAAGGGTACTTAAAGAGCTAAGTCAGGCCCTGGCCAGACTGTTATATTTGATTTTCAGGGATTCTTTTATTTCAGGTATGGTGCCCATGGATTGGCGTAAAGCAGATGTGGTGCACATATTTAAAAAACGATCAAAGTCACAGCCAGGAAATTACAGACCTGTGAGCTTGACATCTGTGGTGGGAAAGCTGTTTGAAGGGTTGTTAAGGGAATATATTCAAGAATTCAGCTTGAACAGGAATATCATTAGCAGGAGCCAACATGGCTTTGTGAAAGACAGGTCTTGTCAAACAAACTTGATCGCATTTTATGAAAAAGTGAGTAAAAATAGATGCAGGAGAGGAGGTTGGTGTGATCTATTTAGACTTTGCCAAGGCATTTGATACGGTTCCACACAAGGTTACTGTACAAATTGAATGAAATAGGCTTAGATGAAAACGTTTGTATGTGGATTGGAAATCGGCTGAAAGATAGAATGCAAAGAGTGGTAGTAAATGGCAAGTTCTCCAATTGGATAAACGTGATAACTGAAGTACCTCAGGGATCTGACCTGGGTCCTCTTCTTTAATTGTTTATAAATGACCTCCCAGAGGGCATAGGGAGCCATGTATCAGTGTTTGCTGATGACACAAAATTAAGTACGGTAATAAAGTCTGAACTGGATGTGTCTTCATTACAAGAGGATTTGGACATATTGAGTAACTGGGCAGGCAAATGAGATTCAATACAGACAAGTGCAAAGTTATGCATTTTGGGTATAATATTAAAAATGCAACAGTTTAAATGGTGTTTCTCTGGGGAAATCTACTAATGAAAAGGATTTGGGAGTAATGGTAGACAATAGACTTATTAGTAGAATGCAGTGCCAGCTGGCAGCTGCAAAGGTCAATAAGATATTGGCATGTATTAAAAGGGGCATGGACTCAAGGGAGGAAGATATTATGCTTCTTTACAGGTCCATGGTAAGACCCCGCCTAGAATATGCTGTTCAATTCTGAGCGCCCTTTCTGAAAAAGGACATTATGGAACTACAGAGAGTCTAGAGGAGGGCTACAAAACTAGTAAGGGGAATGGAAAGTTTTAGTTATGAAGAAAGGCTAGAAAAGTTAAACTTATATACACTAGAAAAACTGTGTCTTAGAGGGGATATGATAACACTATATAAATATGTTCAGGGCCCATACAAAGGGCTCTCCAAAGACCTGTTCATTAACAGAACAAAGGACAAGGGGCCACCCACTTAGACTTGAGGAAAGGAGATTTCATCTACAGCAGTGGAAGGGTTTCTTTACAGTAAGGACAATAAAGGTATGGAGTTAACTGCCTGAAGAGGTGGTGCTATCGAATACATTGGATGCCTTTAAAAATGGCCTGGATACTTATTTAAAAGAGCAGAACATAGAGGGCTATGTACGTTAGTATTGGGATTAATATTTGGTTAGTGCTTGTTGATCCAAGGAGAAATCTAATTGCCATTTGGAAGCAAGAAGGAATTCACCCCCCCCTTCAAGGCAGAATTTTAAATTGCTGTATTGAGCGGTTTTTTTGCCTTCTTTTGGATCAACCATGGTAAACAGGAATAGGAAAAGGGTTGAACTAGATGGACGCAAGTCTTTTTTTTTTAACTTAAATTACTATGTTACCTTCACCCAAGTGTTTAAAACTAAAGAGACTAGAAGTTTTTCCTTTTGTTTTATAGTTGTGCTGTGTGAGCACAAAGCCCTGTGACTTAGTTTCAGAATGGACAATGGAAATACTAAATTCTTTGTTACTGCCATGGAATATTAGGTCACTTTGGTTATGCTAAATTACATTCTCCTTACATTTTCAAATGATACATTTGAATGTTTTCCAGTAGTAAACCACCACATGAAGTGTTATGTATGCTATATTCACTAGTACATGAGATTGTTGGACCATTTCTGGGTTATGTGATATATCTATCTGTTTCAAATACTAATGCTTTATGTTAGTCAAGGACATCTCTGTTTTACCAATCATTACATATTTTACTTTCAGGGACTTGGTAAAAATATTCCATTAATTTAATTTCTGTAAATTATAAATTTTTTTTTTCTAATATAAATATTTCTGTAGCAACTGATCATTATGCTTTATCTGTTTATACTTGCAATGTTGTATTGATTGGAGATACGCTAATACATATCTGTAATCAGTACAAGTGCGCAAGACTTTGTTGCTGCAACTCACTGTTTGGACTTGCTGGTGAGGCATGATACTCAAGGAATTATGGCAGTTATACAAGGTTTGCTGGTAGATGCTCACCTTTTATCCTTTCAAAGTATGTTTGGATGTAGTCCCTCAGGTTCAACTATTTCTAACTGATGCATCCTTCGGTGATTGCAAAAGTATTAGACGTCATTTTTTCAATACTGTGCATCTATCTACTGAGTAAAGTAAGACAGATACTGTTCGGGTTGCATGCATTGTCCACATGTGCTCAAATCTGGGACACTCCAGTCAGTAGGAGACCAGAGAATTACACTAAATCACTAGTTCCAAATTGGATTCTGCAAACCTCAGGAGAGAACTTTTCAACCAAGGATCATGACTATTCCTGTGCCCTAACAACAATGGCCTGGAGGCCTAATGTAGACTCTCACCTACTTAACCAACAGGCTCTGGAAACTTCAGGAGAGAGGACACTGCAACCATGCATCATAATTGTGTGTCTGCATTTATCTTAAAGATGCTGGCTGGGAAGCCAACAGCATGAAGAAAAAGGGCTGCCTTAAAGAAGTGTGGACTGTCCTAATGATACCAATGGGATATATGCCAAGGACAAGGAGTGTCTCCACATAGTCAAGAATCACCTTGGAAGGATCAGTGATGTAGAAGAAAGAAGAAAAAAGTGGTGGAATGTGGATATGTGAATCTTATAATTATGTAATAATTTGAGAGATGTATAGGACATCATTGATATTATTGCAATCATAGGGATGGATCTTTCAGGTCAATCTGACCTTTGGGGGACAGGCCATTGTTTTCCTTAATTGTTTATCATACCTACATCAGCCTGTCCAAGCAAGGACTTGTATAAACAGATGGTATCTACATACCATAAAGTAAACCGGAGGAAGACAGATGCCTTTGATTATAGGGTAGATTTGTTTGTATTTAAACGAACAGTCCCCTCAGTCGTAAAACATATAGCCCCAGTTGGGCCTGAACAAACAGGATCTAGCATGGTCTTTGTTTGGTCAGGCCTGGGGAAAGGGAAGCTGCTCTGGGCAAGAACATACAGATCAAATGCCCAGAATCTGCCTATAAGAGGCCATCACTTAGCTAAACAGCTTGTTACAGCTTTTGGTTACGTCTTTGGATTACATCTTGTGGAAACATCTTGTTACATCTTCTGTGTGCCTGCTTTAACTCTGTGAGGAATGACCATTTTACTCACAGAAATAAATCTTTATTTTTATAATAAAAGAAGAAACTGATTTTTGGCTAAGGAATACTTCCTGCAAGGTAATACACTTTTTACCCTTGGCAGAGCTGGAAGGTGTGTCAGCACACCTCAGGAAGAAATAGATGGTCCGTCTAATCCTTTTTTGGCATCTCAATTGGGGATAGGACGACTATCCCTACGTGCAAAACACAAAAGACGCGCAGAGGGGGTAAGGGACATAAGACCAGAAACAAGTTTTCAAAGAGGCAGAGGATCGGACCTCACCTTTCAGAGAATTCAGGTACAGAGGGGCCTTCCACAACAGCAATTTAGGGAAAAGGCAAAACACATGCCCCAAGACACTTTAGAGGATTTACAGATTATAAATCTATCAAAAAATCTTTTGTCCCCAGTACATAAAGTGTTAACTAACGGTCTGTCGTTTTCCCCATCTAGAGATTTAGGCAAGTTCGAATTTTTTAAAGTCTTACATCTGTATGGTCGCAAACCTCTATTAGCAAAGCAATCTGATACTCCCCAAATACAAGAGGATAATCCTGAACTTGATGCCTTATGTGAAGCAATTGCTTCTTCAACAGAAGAACCTACTACTTCTACTATTTTGAAACCCCTACGGGCCAAATCTAAATATAATCCATCCGGACAAATTTGTCCAAATGTACAAATTTATATTGATTTGGTCATGAAAGATATTTTTAACACAACCACTGCTCATCCTGTTTCAAACATAAGCTTGAGAGAAACAAGCTCTACATGAAATGCGCACATGGGAGGATATTGTGATTAAAAATTCAGACAAAGGGGTTAACTGTCCTTTGGCCCAAGGACATGTATTTACATGAGGCAAAGAAACAATTAAACTTATCTGGGAGTTATAAAAGATTGTTTTCGGATCCCACAAAGGATTATCTGCAACTTTACAACAATCTAATAGAAGATGCAACCAAAAATCTAATTATCAACTCTAAAGAGAAACTCTTAATATGGATCATCCCAAAGTATCGACTTTTTATTTGTTACACAAAGTAAATAAGAACAAACTAGTACCTCCAGGGTGTCCAATTGTGTGTGGGAGAATTTGAGTCAATATATTGACTCACAATTAAGGCCTATGTTGGACTATATGTCCTCATATGTAAAAGATACCACTGATGTTCTTAAACTTGATCAATTACCAATAGATGCAGGTACTTTACTGGTAACGTGTGATGTGGAATCTTTATATACTTCAATAGATCTCGCTAATGGATGTCAATCAACTGAATATCATTCGAACAGGAACAACTGGAAAGACAGCATAAATACTACATTCTAAAATTGCTCTGTGTGTTAAGACATAATTATTTCATCTTCAATAACATCTTTTACTTGCAAATCTGGGGTAACGCAATGGCAACAGCATGTGCTCCAACTTATGCCAACCAGTACCTCGGATGGTGGGAGCAAGAAATAGTCTTTTCAGAAAATTTGGAAAAATATACAAACCATGTGCTAGTATGTTACGGGTACATAGATGATATCTTGTTTCTATGCAAGGCCCAATCGATAAGCCCCAGAACTTTGATTGTCTTAACAATCAGCTAAATTTAAGACTCACACTGGAATATAACTATGACTATTAATTTCCTGTATATAACAATTATAAGACAGGAGGATGGCACTTTAGGGAGTGATTTATATTGGAAACACACGGCTACAAACAGTATCTTGCATTTCTTCAGTCACCATCTGCCTAGTGTCAAACGTAACATACCGGTGGGAGAATATTTGAGAATTTGACAAAATTGCTCAGACGTTAATACTT
Source organism: Rhinophrynus dorsalis (assembly GCA_037306005.1). Lineage (NCBI taxonomy): Eukaryota > Metazoa > Chordata > Amphibia > Anura > Rhinophrynidae > Rhinophrynus > Rhinophrynus dorsalis. The sequence goes on along the minus strand of CM074723.1, from coordinate 5,771,237 downwards.
TTACAATTAGGGCCAGAGAACTCAAGGACTGCTTAAAACAGAGAGGATACTCTAATTCTAATCTCAAATTTGCCTACAATAGAGCTTTAGGTGAATCTAGGGCAAACCTACTGAATCCTAAAAGAAAGCTACCTTCTAAGGATATACGTCTAATTACTGGCTTTAGTAGACAATATAAAGAAATAGAATGTATCCTCAATAAGCATCTTCCAATTCTTAAACAGGATCTTAAATTGGCTCAAGTTTTGGGAGATACAGCATGCACAGCATACAGGAAAGCTACCAATATATCCAATTATTTAGTAAGGAGCCACTTCCAGAATAGTCAAAGACAGAGACCTAGTACTCAAGGATCATTTCCTTGTGGGACATGCAAGCTATGCCCACACATGATAAAGATGAAATAGTTCATAGATAGAACTGGAAGAACTCAAAATCCAAGATTTCATTAAATGAGAGACTAAGGGGGCTATCTATTGCCTTTCCTGTCCGTGTGACCTAACACACATTGGCATGACCACACAGATGATCAAACAGTCTTGGAACATCTGCGCAATATTGTCAATGCCAAGGATCAAAGTGAAGGAAGAATCATTACTAGTGTTGCCAGACATTTTCTGACACACCACAACTCCTCGACCAAAGGACTGAAGGTCTTGGGTTTAGAAAGATAAAATCTTGGAGTTAGGGGAGGAGATCTTGAAAGAAGATTATTACAAATTGAAAATAAATGGATATTTCTTCTTGATACGATGGCATCATCTGGCTTGAATGAGGAGATGTGCTTGACAGCCCATCTCTGAAAGACACCTTTTTCTCCCATTACTTTCCATTAGATTATTTCACCCATATGGCAAAAGAGATCTTACTTCTGGGTCTCTTAAATACATGATCATAAATATCACAGTAGATTGACAAACTCAGAATAAGATTTGAACTTAAATACAATAGATTTATACACTATTGTAACAGTGTGTTTTCCCTGTGTCTGATTTGTAAGGTATAAAAGTTTATTCTATCTTTTGTAACATTGTTACTATCTTTTGGCCACTAGACGGCCATTAAGGTTTAAATACGACTGCCTGGTAATATCACTTCAAGTCTGACGAAGCCCAATGGCAAAACACGTGTAACACGATAATGGCCGACTGACACTTTTCTAATCACATCGCAACAATCTTGTGTGGTGTGGTCTGGAAGTGGATCTCTAACCAATTTAATTTAACTATGTGTGTGTGTGTGTGTGCGGTTTCATCTTGCATTCTAATTGGCAAGCCGGATATGCCCCGGTATTGAGTATGCATGGCAGATGGGTGTCCTTTACGAGCTAGGTCCCCACTAGCTTAGTCCTGAAGTTACCCTAATCAAACCTCTGTTTTATTTTGGATATTTGACACTAGTGACGAGAAGGGAATTCCTTTAATAAAAATTCATTATAATCTAGTTGTAATAATTAAATTTCTAACTCAAACTTAGGAGAAGCTACCCGATCCAAACCTTGATCCTATTTTGGACATCTGATACTAGTGATGAGAAGGGAATTCCCTTAATAAGAACCTATTAAGATCTAACCGTAATACAATGGAATCTGCAACTCTAACCTAAGAGAAATGGGATGTGGCTCCCAATGTACATTTAGATCTGAGCTATATTTTAGTTACGGTTACTTTCACCACACCTTCCTGTATACCTGAAATTAGGAGATTGATCTCCATCGCAAAGCATACTGAGTCACTTATGTCATTCTATTGTACCTATTCCCTTATGTTGCTAGTTAGCGACTTATCAGTTATATTTATACTGCAGCTATTTTTTGAAGCTCTGCCACACAGATGAGCTACGGTACCGATGAGAGGTAGGGAAGTAGGGATCCTGGCTGGAAAGACTATAATACTACGCTTATCTTAGTCTAACCAGCTTTTTGAATTTTGGGTAGCTCTGCTAATATTCAGTTAGATGAACTAGCTATTAATACCAGATATCAACGAGGAAATAGGAATACTGATTTAACTATCTTGCCTGATAAATTTTAAGCAGACCTGTTTAATATACTGGAGTAGAGATATCATTTAATGCTGGATGAAGCGTACATTTCAGGGTATACTAAGTCTTTAAAACTGATGTACAAGATATTTGAAATAAGAGGTTTACTTAAAACATATGTAGAACAAAAGGTGAGAGATGCTCAACTAGGCTCATGAGCTAGCAAATTCATGCAAGAAGCTCACTGGGACTGTGTCCTCGCGCCCAGGGTACAATCTCTTTTAGCTCATCAGTGCCATACACAGAGAGGAAATCTTCTGAAGCATATCATACTGGTCCTGCCAAATGACAGTCCAGCCACGAAATACCAGACAAATCCTCTCTGAACAAGGAAAACAGCTAACCCCAGACGTACGTTTCGGCCTTGTTGGGCCTCGTCGGTGAGGTGCAGCTGATCCCTCTAGGCACTGTGAGCAAGGGGTCCACGTCTGGATTACCCTCATTACTCTTAGGGTGACCAACCCCAAGAGCAATTTGCATATGTAGAACAAAAGGTGAGAGATGCTCAACTAGGCTCATGAGCTAGCAAATTCATGCAAGAAGCTCACTGGGACTGTGTCCTCGCGCCCAGGGTGCAATCTCTTTTAGCTCATCAGTGCCATACACAGAGAGGAAATCTTCTGAAGCATATCATACTGGTCCTGCCAAATGACAGTCCAGCCACGAAATACCAGACAAATCCTCTCTGAACAAGGGAAACAGCTAACCCCAGACGTACGTTTCGGCCTTGTTGGGCCTCGTCGGTGAGGTGCAGCTGATCCCTCTAGGCACTGTGAGCAAGGGGTCCACGTCTGGATTACCCTCATTACTCTTAGGGTGACCAACCCCAAGAGCAATTTGCATATGTAGAACAAAAGGTGAGAGATGCTCAACTAGGCTCATGAGCTAGCAAATTCATGCAAGAAGCTCACTGGGACTGTGTCCTCGCGCCCAGGGTGCAATCTCTTTTAGCTCATCAGTGCCATACACAGAGAGGAAATCTTCTGAAGCATATCATACTGGTCCTGCCAAATGACAGTCCAGCCACAAAATACCAGACAAATCCTCTCTGAACAAGGGAAACAGCTAACCCCAGACGTACGTTTCGGCCTTGTTGGGCCTCGTCGGTGAGGTGCAGCTGATCCCTCTAGGCACTGTGAGCAAGGGGTCCACGTCTGGATTACCCTCATTACTCTTAGGGTGACCAACCCCAAGAGCAATTTGCATATGTAGAACAAAAGGTGAGAGATGCTCAACTAGGCTCATGAGCTAGCAAATTCATGCAAGAAGCTCACTGGGACTGTGTCCTCGCGCCCAGGGTGCAATCTCTTTTAGCTCATCAGTGCCATACACAGAGAGGAAATCTTCTGAAGCATATCATACTGGTCCTGCCAAATGACAGTCCAGCCACGAAATACCAGACAAATCCTCTCTGAACAAGGGAAACAGCTAACCCCAGACGTACGTTTCGGCCTTGTTGGGCCTCGTCGGTGAGGTGCAGCTGATCCCTCTAGGCACTGTGAGCAAGGGGTCCACGTCTGGATTACCCTCATTACTCTTAGGGTGACCAACCCCAAGAGCAATTTGCATATGTAGAACAAAAGGTGAGAGATGCTCAACTAGGCTCATGAGCTAGCAAATTCATGCAAGAAGCTCACTGGGACTGTGTCCTCGCGCCCAGGGTGCAATCTCTTTTAGCTCATCAGTGCCATACACAGAGAGGAAATCTTCTGAAACGTACGTCTGGGGTTAGCTACTTCCCTTGTTCAGAGAAGAATTGTCTGGCATTTCGTGGCTGGACTGTCATTTTGGCAGGACCAGTATGATATGCTTCAGAATATTTCTTCTCTGTGTATGGCATTTGTGAGCTAAAAGAGATTGCACCCTGGACGCGAGGACACAGTCCCAGTGAGCTTTTGCATACCCTTGCAAGCTCATGAGTCTAGTTGAGCATCTCTGACTTCTTCTACTCTTATGCAAATTGCTCTTAGGGTTAGTCACCCTAAGGGTAATGGGGGAATCCAGACGTGGACCCCTTGCTCACAAGTGCCTAGAGGGATTAGCTGCACCTCACCGACGAGGCCCCAGAAGGCCGAAACGTACGTCTGGGGTTAGCTACTTCCCTTGTTCAGAGAAGAATTGTCTGGCATTTCGTGGCTGGACTGTCATTTTGGCAGGACCAGTATGATATGCTTCAGAATATTTCTTCTCTGTGTATGGCATTTGTGAGCTAAAAGAGATTGCACCCTGGACGCGAGGACACAGTCCCAGTGAGCTTTTGCATACCCTTGCAAGCTCATGAGTCTAGTTGAGCATCTCTGACTTCTTCTACTCTTATGCAAATTGCTCTTAGGGTTAGTCACCCTAAGGGTAATGGGGGAATCCAGACGTGGACCCCTTGCTCACAAGTGCCTAGAGGGATTAGCTGCACCTCACCGACGAGGCCCAAGAAGGCCGAAACGTACGTCTGGGGTTAGCTACTTCCCTTGTTCAGAGAAGAATTGTCTGGCATTTCGTGGCTGGACTGTCATTTTGGCAGGACCAGTATGATATGCTTCAGAATATTTCTTCTCTGTGTATGGCATTTGTGAGCTAAAAGAGATTGCACCCTGGACGCGAGGACACAGTCCCAGTGAGCTTTTGCATACCCTTGCAAGCTCATGAGTCTAGTTGAGCATCTCTGACTTCTTCTACTCTTATGCAAATTGCTCTTAGGGTTAGTCACCCTAAGGGTAATGGGGGAATCCAGACGTGGACCCCTTGCTCACAAGTGCCTAGAGGGATTAGCTGCACCTCACCGACGAGGCCCAAGAAGGCCGAAACGTACGTCTGGGGTTAGCTACTTCCCTTGTTCAGAGAAGAATTGTCTGGCATTTCGTGGCTGGACTGTCATTTTGGCAGGACCAGTATGATATGCTTCAGAATATTTCTTCTCTGTGTATGGCATTTGTGAGCTAAAAGAGATTGCACCCTGGACGCGAGGACACAGTCCCAGTGAGCTTTTGCATACCCTTGCAAGCTCATGAGTCTAGTTGAGCATCTCTGACTTCTTCTACTCTTATGCAAATTGCTCTTAGGGTTAGTCACCCTAAGGGTAATGGGGGAATCCAGACGTGGACCCCTTGCTCACAAGTGCCTAGAGGGATTAGCTGCACCTCACCGACGAGGCCCAAGAAGGCCGAAACGTACGTCTGGGGTTAGCTACTTCCCTTGTTCAGAGAAGAATTGTCTGGCATTTCGTGGCTGGACTGTCATTTTGGCAGGACCAGTATGATATGCTTCAGAATATTTCTTCTCTGTGTATGGCATTTGTGAGCTAAAAGAGATTGCACCCTGGACGCGAGGACACAGTCCCAGTGAGCTTTTGCATACCCTTGCAAGCTCATGAGTCTAGTTGAGCATCTCTGACTTCTTCTACTCTTATGCAAATTGCTCTTAGGGTTAGTCACCCTAAGGGTAATGGGGGAATCCAGACGTGGACCCCTTGCTCACAAGTGCCTAGAGGGATTAGCTGCACCTCACCGACGAGGCCCAAGAAGGCCGAAACGTACGTCTGGGGTTAGCTACTTCCCTTGTTCAGAGAAGAATTGTCTGGCATTTCGTGGCTGGACTGTCATTTTGGCAGGACCAGTATGATATGCTTCAGAATATTTCTTCTCTGTGTATGGCATTTGTGAGCTAAAAGAGATTGCACCCTGGACGCGAGGACACAGTCCCAGTGAGCTTTTGCATACCCTTGCAAGCTCATGAGTCTAGTTGAGCATCTCTGACTACTTCTACTCTTATGCAAATTGCTCTTAGGGTTAGTCACCCTAAGGGTAATGGGGGAATCCAGACGTGGACCCCTTGCTCACAAGTGCCTAGAGGGATTAGCTGCACCTCACCGACGAGGCCCAAGAAGGCCGAAACGTACGTCTGGGGTTAGCTACTTCCCTTGTTCAGAGAAGAATTGTCTGGCATTTCGTGGCTGGACTGTCATTTTGGCAGGACCAGTATGATATGCTTCAGAATATTTCTTCTCTGTGTATGGCATTTGTGAGCTAAAAGAGATTGCACCGTGGACGCGAGGACACAGTCCCAGTGAGCTTTTGCATACCCTTGCAAGCTCATGAGTCTAGTTGAGCATCTCTGACTTCTTCTACTCTTATGCAAATTGCTCTTAGGGTTAGTCACCCTAAGGGTAATGGGGGAATCCAGACGTGGACCCCTTGCTCACAAGTGCCTAGAGGGATTAGCTGCACCTCACCGACGAGGCCCAAGAAGGCCGAAACGTACGTCTGGGGTTAGCTACTTCCCTTGTTCAGAGAAGAATTGTCTGGCATTTCGTGGCTGGACTGTCATTTTGGCAGGACCAGTATGATATGCTTCAGAATATTTCTTCTCTGTGTATGGCATTTGTGAGCTAAAAGAGATTGCACCCTGGACGCGAGGACACAGTCCCAGTGAGCTTTTGCATACCCTTGCAAGCTCATGAGTCTAGTTGAGCATCTCTGACTTCTTCTACTCTTATGCAAATTGCTCTTAGGGTTAGTCACCCTAAGGGTAATGGGGGAATCCAGACGTGGACCCCTTGCTCACAAGTGCCTAGAGGGATTAGCTGCACCTCACCGACGAGGCCCAAGAAGGCCGAAACGTACGTCTGGGGTTAGCTACTTCCCTTGTTCAGAGAAGAATTGTCTGGCATTTCGTGGCTGTACTGTCATTTTGGCAGGACCAGTATGATATGCTTCAGAATATTTCTTCTCTGTGTATGGCATTTGTGAGCTAAAAGAGATTGCACCCTGGACGCGAGGACACAGTCCCAGTGAGCTTTTGCATACCCTTGCAAGCTCATGAGTCTAGTTGAGCATCTCTGACTTCTTCTACTCTTACTTAAAACATATACAGGATCCCGATATGTATTTATGATACGGCACATCCTGGATGATCTACTTAAATAATTCAAGGAGATTAGTGGAGGAGAACTTTATAATACATATACTGGACATGATTTATTAATACAGTCTATTACAATGCCATATGGTCATTACCTTTTGGACATGGAGACACAGACTTCATCAACCCTGTCCAAATATGTGAATAATAATTGGTGGTGAGTTTACTACTTTATAGTTTAGGAGTGACTGATTTCTTATCAAGTATATTTTTTTGGGATAACAGATTTATCCGCTCCTTGTTTTTGAAATCAGGCACTGCGATGATTTAGATACTATATACTTAAAGGGGTTGTAAACCTTGAAAATAAGTATTTTATTTTATATTGTAGCCCATAAAAAAAACCCTGAAAAATAAGCCTTATCTCCCAAACCTTTATGTTTTGGGAGATATTCAGAAGTAAAATAAAGTAATGTTCCCTTTTCCTGGCTGTTTCAGCCAAGTCTGCCATCTACTGGACAGATTTGGAATTCAGTTCACAGATCAACCGGCAGCTCTTCGGCAGTGCCGAGGTCACGATCTTTAAAAAGAACTACTTAATTGGAACTGTGTACAAAGTGTTCCTGGCTTGCAAGCACATTTCGTAGACCATTCCAATTAAGAAATTCTTTAAGATTGTGATCTCAGCACTTCTGTAGAGCCATGGCCGGTCCCGGGACCGGATTCCAAATCTGAGAGCTAAAACTGTGACATCACTCAGGGGGAAACTTTGCTTCTGAATGTGTCCCAAACCATAAAGGTTTGGGAGGTAAGACATCATTTTTCATGTTTTTTTGTTAAGGGCTACAATATAAAATACTTATTTTCAAGGTTTACTATCCCTTTAACAGTCGTTGCCTGAATACTCATCCAGGACAATAGAGACTACGTACCAAACTCAATCCATTTTGCAAATCTGTATATGAGGAATCACGCTGTTTGTAATTAAGGATATTATAATATACATCTATTTTTGAAACTTGATACCTAAGATCACATTGCAAATCTGATCGATTATTAGATTGTATTATATTTACAGAGTCCCGTTACTTGTTAATTGAGCCATTTACACTATCCTGTAGCTCTTTGACTAGTAAGGGACTCCAAGACACACCCACATGTAGTATCGCCTTGTAGAGTCATCTGGATATAAAGATCTTTACAGGCGTATCCTCTCTTTTGGTTTACCATAGGTGCTGATAGCTATAATTCCGCTTTTTTATATATAGTTTTTATCATCATCTACAATAAAGTCTGATTTTAAAATGATGGCAGTATTGTAAGAGTTGTCGTTTACCTCACTTGTCCCTGCTGTGGCTGATACTGTCACTCTCAATGGGAATAGGAAAGAGGAGTTCTTAATAAAGGGTCACACTAGTTAGTTCCTTCTTTTGGAATAACTTGTTTTGTGTATCTTACTCACAGCAAATAAATCTTTATTTTTATAATAAAAGAAGAAACTGTGATTTTTGGCTAAGGAATACTTCCTGCAAGGTAATACACTTTATACCCCTAGACAGAGCTGGAACGTGTGTCGGCACCTGGTTAACCCTTACATTCCCCCTAAATATAAGCATATCAATTCCGACATTTGGTAGGACTTTTTTTTTTTTTTTTTTAACTTAGATTCCCATACTCATAAGTTCCTTTTCCTTCAGGCAAGCCGGTTTATGCCCTGGTATTTTATTAATCTAGTGGTCTGTTACTAGTACTTTACCATCATAGTCTTGTGACTAAAACCTATTGTTATTGTTATTTTTTGCAACTATTCTAACTATCAAACGTTCCCAGTTCATGTGATTGTTTCTCGTGTGGTTTCAGTTTACAGCCCTTAATTACTCCCATTAGCCACCTGAACTTTTTACAGTGACAACGCTCTTCTCGGCAGTGTGTTATTTTTAGGAATATACGCTGCATATTGCAGTGTTAATATTTGGGGCCATACAATAATAGGCATGTTTTTCAGCCTTTGTTATAAGCTCTCTTTAGAGTAGATTATAGGGCTACATAGATTTTGTGAGAGCTCTTTTCAGAGCTGGTAATAGGGTGTTGAAAGACCTTTCAAGGGCTGGTAAACGTGGCAAGCCAGTATGTGATGGTACCAGTGGACACCCAGCCTTGGTGTCCCACGTCAATGGTCACTTCTTCCTCTACGAGCCAGATGGACATGCAACAGCATACCACAATACACCCCAAAACTAGCGTCAGGGTAACCAGCTCACACTCTGCATACAGCAAGCTTTACCTCACCAGACAACACCAGTGTAGGTTAAGACAAAAACTGACTTTATTGGAACAAACCACACATTTATACACAAAATCTACACTGAAATACATGGGCAGACAGGATACAATAGGTAACTCACAGGGATAATACAATCACAATACACAAGACAAAAGGGCCAACAACAGAAGGTCCCAGCAAATACAACAGACATGATTGCATTACTACACAAAAGGGCTGGCAACAAATGGTACAACACAATACAAAGGGCCAGACTTGATTAGGTTAGCACGTCACAGGGGGTCTCAATACAGTTCACAATACACTGGCTTGAGGGGCTACAATACACATTGGAAGTAACTTTGGCTAAACTCAAATAATTAACCCTTACTGCTCATTTCCTTGGAAGCAAGCCAGCAGTCCATGGCTGTCAGTCTCTTTGGGCCCAGAAATGTCCACAGTTTCTTGGGATAACATTTCCAGGCCCAGACAAGGGCTCCAGTAACGGACTATGATCTATTACAGGATCCTCCACGGCAAGGGGAAAATAGGGCAGAGATTAGTCTCAGGGAGAGGCCATACCCTGTTCCAGGGCTAGGTCCATAGTCTGTGGGCAGGAGGCTGGTCCTCAAGCCCCTCCAGGAGCCAGGGGCCCAGTGGTTCCTGTGACACGATATATTTGCCCCGGAAGTACAATATATTTCACTTATATCTTTTTAGTCACTATCAAATGAAAAGTTAATAGGATTTTTTGCACCATTGGATTTTTTGAGTGCTATTTTGGCAGGGTTCCCTTGTCTCTTTTCTCTAAACCAGATTTAGGAAAATAGAACTTGTATCACCTTTACTGTTGAAGGTCACAAATTAGTCACTACTTGTGCTTCTTGATATCCCCTCAATATTATAAGTTACTATTTTTTTATTATTTGACATTCCTTATTGCATACATTATGAGATACGACTGACTTGTGATATTTTAGATTATACAAATATATCTTTAGTTTTACTATTTTAATTTTTTTTTACTATGACTGGACTATAAAATATCTAATGCAGACCTATTCTTCAGACAGCAGTGAACTGATGTCTTCATATCCTTTCTTGGACATTCTTCCCTGTTGTCTTCTCTATTTTGTGGTTTGATCATGGAGACTTGCTGCATATTTCCTTACAATATTTAATCCTTATTCTTTTTGATTACTGTTAATTCATTGAGGTTTAAAGGGATAGTAATGTTTCATAATAAAAGCAGCTCCAATTAATCATCATAGTATTTGGGCTTTGGAGAGTGTTATTTCAGTTCTGTCAGAGTTGTAGTTCAAGAGTAATTCAATGATAAAGTATCCCCCTCCCGTCCCTTTTACTGACGTAACACTGCTCAGCCAGATCAGAAGGGAGGTGCCCAGATAGACTGCAGAGAGGGACAATCTTCAATTAAGATAAAGGAAAAACCTGAAAAACTTGTCAAGGGGGGGCAGGGATTTCATTGTTCTCATAGGAAGAAGATTGTCCCCTGCTATCTGTCTGGTCTATGGACTGCATTCCACATCTGAGAAGAGATGACTTACACTAGGTAAAAGGGGCGGGAGGGGAAACTTTGCTTGTGAATATCTCTCAAACCATAAAGGTTTGACAGATAAGACTTATATCGTTCATGTTTTTTTTAATGCCTACAAAATAAAATAAAGATAAAACGAAGTATTACTATCCCTTTAATCCTCATTCATGTGTTTCCAGTTAAAAACTAATAGTGGGCTAATTATCCAACCCTTTGGATTTCAAAGAATGGCACAATGAGGCCACATAACTGCTTAACACTATCAGCACACCACAACCAAAAGTTTCAACAAAATAACTAAACCATTCCATTCGATGATTTGACTAAAGCAAATGACTAAACAAACCATAATCTGGTGGGAGATATCCAGCTTAGGCTATGTGAGAAATAAGATCGCAAACAGGGGCGGGGGAGTTCACGGATACCAGCTGCACTTTTAAGTAGTGAGGATTTCTTAAAAAAAAAAAACACAAAAAAAAAAAAATAAAAGTGTTATTAGATTGAACAAGAGCTCTTTGAAACTAACACTAATGGAAGAGGAGGAATTAGGAAAAAAAATTCAGCAATAAAGAAATTGAAAGAATCACTAAAAGAATTTCCAAAATGTGCAGCGTTTAGAATTAAACTCAAAGACGCTATTCAGAATTAATAAAACATATCAAAAGTTAGAGATCAAAAATATTTCAATGATGGTAAGATCTATAGGGTACAGGTCTCAAATTAATCCCAATACTGATGGTGCTTCAACTGAATCAGATTCTGAAAGAAAATGCAGAAAATAGACAATATCAGAAGATTCCCTAGGTGAATTAGAAAGAACAAGCAATTAAGCCTTTTTTTAAGACAAGGGGGATGAAATTCCCACTCCAACAGGGCATGGCAATTAAGGGACAGGGCAAAGTGGGCATACAAGATGGGGCAGCACCAGTAGTACAGAAAATGATGATCGTCTCAGACACAAGGCTAAGTACTGATCACATAAATCCGTTAAATAAGGGCCTTTTTGTCTAACATCCAACTTTAACTATTTTGAATGGGATAACGATCTACATCTGTCTGGCAAAAAGCTACTACACACATTTTCTAAACTACAGGAATGAGGAAAAAAAAATGAGCACAACAGACTAGCATATTACAGAATCCTACAGCATTGTTACAGGACAATGAAATCGGTTCAGATACAAAGGCCCTTTCATAGACTTATAAAACAAATTCACACCACCAATGGCTGTTTATAGACATGGATTGCTAATCTTTAGAGCTTCTGTTGCATACCACAGAGAAAAACCAGCACTGAAAACTAATGGAGAATTACATCATAATCATTAACAAAAAGAAAGGCATTCCTGCACTGATCCATACAGGATTACCCAAAACATGTTTTGGGTAATCTATATGGATCAGCACAGGATTGCCTCTCTTTCTGTCCTTGTTCTGGTTTTTTTTTTTCCTGTTTGGGGATTTAGAGAATCCCTTATTTCACTGATGCTTCTCATATTCCCTCACAAACTAATAACATTTCTTTTATAGCACATATGTATATTTTTGGTGTTTTAGCGCTCAAGTTTTTGTTCATAATCCTTAAACCTTCTGATAGAATAGAATAACTCCCTCTTTATCAAGAAAGTACTATGCAAATGAATGTTTAAGACTTGAGTGACAATCAATGCCATAGAAAGCTACCAGGGGATCCTTCCGAGGTCTTTAAAATTCAATTGAAGTTGATTTTGAATACAGCAGCACAGAAAGGCCTAAATCACAAAGAATGAATTACGTTTTTGATGGGTTGAACATCCGATAATATCCACATTCTACGCATCTCCCAAAATTAACAACGAAACTAGTTGTAACGGTTTTGTATGACACTCAGACACAGTAAGTTAGAATAACACAGTTTTATTAAAAGACACAATTAGGATGCCCACTACAGGCTATATAATATGACAGGAAAATATCAGTCATGTACATATGCCCTCTCAGGCCCAGTATACAAAGATAGAGGATACTGTCACAGGACAGTCATAATCAGGCAATTCCAGCACAACATGGGTTAAAGTTCATGGAATGTAATCAGTCTCTGATGTGGTGAGTTTGACAACGCCCAGTAAAATGGTAAAGGTAGCAAGAGACTGTGGTGCGAGATGGGAAAGCACCTAGTCTGTAAAGCAGGACTGAGACTCTTTCCTGTGCTGAGCAGAAACAGAGGCCACAATATTCTGCTAGAGCTAGCACTACCTTGAGCCGTGAGCACCCGACCGGTGCGGTAACTGAGAAACTGACACTGCAAGAGCTGAGGAACTGAAGCCAATAGCACCCGACCAGTGCGGTAACGGAGACACTGTGCATTGCAAGTGTTAATGGAAGGCACAGTGTTAACAGAGGCCACAATGCTCTGCAAGTGTTAAGGGAAGGCTCAGATTTAACGGAGGCAACAGTGCTCTGCAAGTGTTCACGGAAGGCTCGGAGTATTGTGGCCTCCGCTACACTATCTGCTAATACGAGCACCAGTAAGAATGTCGTCCAAGTGACACGGAAGTCAGGATCGCTGCTGGATCTCAATGCAGGAACGTCAGCCAAGCCGGGTCGGGTCACGGAGCCGGAACGTCAGCCAGGCCGGGTCGAATCACGGAGCAGGAACCAATAGGAGTAGTCAAATGGGCCAAGTCGGTACACAGGAACACAGCAACACTGTAGCACTGGTACAGGAACACCACGAAAGGGCACCTGACAGGTGCCAGAGGCCCGTTATAAGAAGGCCATACTGGTTGGGCCAAACTAAGCTCAGCCAATGGGAGTGCACCACACAGAGTGACAGAAAAGATAACGGGCACCGTGATACTAGTCCACCAAGGAGATAGTCTCTCGTTCTGGGAGCCTTACAGTATCTGTGTTGTAATGGTACTTAGGTTTATCATAGCTTTGCCAACCTTCATAAAAGATTCACAGAACACTTTAAAACAACTTGAAGGTAAATATCTGGATAAAGAACATCTGACCACCATGGGCACAGAATCATAACTGGGGCTATTTGTGGTATGTCATTTTTTGAATACAAAAGGTGAACATCTTATTGAACGCTGAGTTAGTGCTGGAATTGGTATGACTCATTCTCACTGTCAGGGCTGCTACTTTGGAAGGCAGACTGCAAGGCATAGCCATTATTTTGAGACACTTTAGTTTAAACTTACCACTGGACTTGTATCTTCCTGGGATTGAACCGGCAACCTTCGTGCTACAAGTCCTGCAGCTACCTATGCTGTCACCAGAGAATCTCATTATAGCAGTTGTACTGTTATTCCCCCTATGTTTCCTCTCTCCAGGATCTGTCTCCAAGCTCCCATTGGTTAATGGCCTCCAACTTTATCTGGTTGAGGAGACTATTTAAACCAGCCTGAGTTCCCATGGCTCAGTTTGATCTGTCTCGAAACTCAGTCTTGTTTCCTGATTGTTTGCTACAGATTTACTGATTGGCTTGTTTGCTAACTTGCTCCTGTGCTGCCTGCCCTGACCACTGCATGAATCTTTGACCTATGAACCTTTTTTGCTAGCCCTGAACTCTACTTAGATCTTAAACTGCTGAACCATCGCTGCCTGCCTAGACACCGATCTGACTGTGACTACACCTCTGTCTGCTGAACCCTGTACTGCCTTTTCTGTATTCGCCCCTGTGCATACTCACTGTGGGGCCTCTTTTCACCATCAGGCCCTTCATAAGTGTGGTTCTGAACAGGCATGCACCTCCCTGCAATTGGGTTCCTCCTCCTGAAAGCCAATTACATACATGTACATGGTAGTTCCTGACACACAACTATTTTTTGACAGTACCTACTTCGGCAACTAGAGGGCACATCTATGGGAAGCACCTGGGCCCCACTTATGCCAATTTGTATCTAGGTTGGTGGGAGGACCAAATGGTCTTCATGGAATCCATGTCCAGTTATACAGATAAGGTCTTGTGAATGGTGCACTTCATTGATGACATTCTCATGTTTTAGACGGGCAATGCTGCAGACTTCAGGGAATGTGTGGATCTGCTAAAAATGAATCACTTTAAGGGTCACTACCAGTCTTGACCCCAATGAAATGTCTGTTGTAGATATAAAAGTGAGATGTGATCAAATTGAAACTAAACTATCATAAAAAAGTGCTACAGTCTTCTAAGAGTACATAGAGGCCATCCTGAACCCTAAATTTGGGTATTCGTTGGCTAATCTTAGAATAAGAAGGATATTTAGTAACAGAAGATTTTAAGCAGCAAGCCTTTAAACTTAGAAAAAGATTCAAGGATAAGGCATATAACAATAGGATTCTCAGAAAGGCATATAGTGCCTAATATATCTCAGACACCCTACTATCTCCACTCAAGAAAATTGAGGACAACCAACCCATTTGTTTAATTGGCCCATATTGTAAGGAACACAATGAAACATCCCTGCAGCAACATTGTGGGACCTTAACTGTGTAATTTACTTATTATGACAGTTTAGAAAACATACGTCATTGTACTGGTTATGGTTCAAGGACTCAATTGTGTTCCAGGTCATGCATTAACGAAGGCCACCACTAGGGGGCAGCAGGGAGCTAGTGAGGATCTTTGTGTAAAGCCATGCGGTCAATGGCTTAGACCATGGGAAGCCCATGTGTTGGGACAGGAAGAAGCAGCAATAGGCTTCCTGGCTGTAACCACTACCCCACCATGAGCATCTCCTTGAAACTATTGGTTTAACTCCCCCAGAGGTGTACATGACATACAATGGGCAAACCCCCTTCCTACTTAAAGGCAAGATCCCTTGTGGGAGGTAGAATCTCTGCTGTGGACCGTGCTGGTGCCCAGACTCCATTTTTGTTGATTTCAAGGAGCCATGTTGGCCTGTGGGATTCCCCTTGATTGCATGGTTTTTCCTGATTTCCTGTGTAAGCAGCTAGTTACATCCACAAATCTAAGTATTGCTTTTTATTGTTGGCTTTATATATATATAGCTTACTGATGTTTTGTTGCTGATTTGCCTTGTACTTTAGTATTGGTGTGTGTTGTCATATTGTTTAACATTAAGTCTCTGTTGTGTTTTACCATTCCCTTAAGTGAATGCTTCGCTTCACTATTAATTGCTCTACATAACCACTTGAAATTTATACACACATACATATATTACATATATATATACATATATACACACACACACACTTATACAGTGTGATTTTATGTATTGATAACTGGTATATAATCAACACATGTAGGAATACATTTATTGTTGTATCTCCTATAGTATTTGCATATTATGAATACTGGTAACTGTAGAGATTATTAATATTAATAGGCCACAATTTCAACAAATGGTGTAGTCGGCAGAATTTCAACCGTTTATTACATATTGTTGATGTGAAGCACTGTGGTGTACTGTGCTGATTGTCCACTAGGTGACGAATTGTGTTCCCCATGGCTGGGCATTTGGTGGATAGACCCTTTGTGTGTGAGTTAATATACTGAGCAAAATGTTTGCCATGTTCAAAAAAGGAACAGTTGCAGGTGGAATAGACAGATCTAAATATGGATCAATCCCTAGTTGGGCTAACAAAGGAAGTTGGAAGCCTATTGCTGAGGAGCTAATAAAACATGCTGCCCCAGTGTATCCCATTGCTGGGACAGAGCTTGGTGATCAAGCTTTGAGACTTGACCTTAGTCTGTATAAGAAGTGTCAGGAGAGCTGCAGGAGAAACAGGTTGGATTTTGATGCAGGCTCTCCAGAAGGAAGTACAGAGGAGGGAAGAAGTGGAGAAAGAACTCCAGTTAGTTAAAGACCCGTTATTGATGACAAATGAATGTACGAGAAGTAATGCTATGCGTGCACTAGAAC
This sequence comes from Rhinophrynus dorsalis, assembly GCA_037306005.1. NCBI lineage: Eukaryota > Metazoa > Chordata > Amphibia > Anura > Rhinophrynidae > Rhinophrynus > Rhinophrynus dorsalis. The sequence continues at coordinate 5,754,664 of CM074723.1, read as the reverse complement.
TGGAGGATAAATGTACTAAGTTAATGGTTAGTAAGATCAACCGCACGCGACACAAGCAGGGAAGGAAGCCAGTTCCAGTCACCAGGGTCCGAGCGTTGATCACTGGGTCCACTTGGGATTCAGTGGCTTTGATCGAATTTTCTGATGAGGAAGAGTATGCTTTCCTTTCCAGTGGTGATGAGGTGGACACATATAGGGCCCATCCCATCATTACACAGCAGAGGAAAAAGAGTTCACAGGAATCAGGCAGGAGGGGATGGTGTTAGGGAAAGTGCAAGTGATGAAGTGAAGTGGTCAGGGGTTATACTCAGACTGAACTCAGAGCTATCCAAAACAGAATGCAAATGAGAGCATGGGTGAATGGTTGTTGCGACTGTGGGATGCAGGAGCGGATAGCGTGATGTTGAATGCAAGAGGTAGTGGGAATGGGACAGGTGACTATTAATCCTCAGGTCAGGCAGGTTTTAAGGAAGGTGAGAGAGGTAAGGGGTAATTTTCCATTACTTGATATGGTCTGTCATGCCCTCTTGCAAGTGTTTCCTTCCCATGTTGATATTGAACCAATGACCCCCTGGTTAAGCATAAAGGATGCCATTACACATGTTAGAATTATGGGTTGTGTCGCAGGTTTGAATAAAAGGCGGGTGGGAGGGCCCAGATAAGGAGACTTTCATGGCCAGCATACATCCCCGCTTCCTGAAATCTTTGTAATGGACCCTAGGCCGTTACTTGGGTCCTTGACTGGACCTCAAACACTTGTTGCAAAGACTAGGGGCCTGTGGCCTTATTTGAACTTTAATAGGGGTTTCCCTATCTTTATGTTAAAAGGTTTTATGTATTGTCAAAATATTGTATGTGTTTAATTGTACTTGTCCAATTCAGAGGTTTGTGCAATCACCAACTACCAGGTATGCAAATATCTTCCATAGCCTAACATGGGGAATGGTAGGCAGTTCAGTGATTGGTCAAGGGTGGAGCAGGCCATTCAAAATAGTCAAACAAAGGCTCCAGCCATTTGACTATTTGTACTGTAGCTAGACCTCCTGCTGTGTTTTAATTAAGCCAATGTGAACTGCAGTCAGACCCCTGGCCTAGTCTCCTAATTGTGCATTCCCTCTACTCAAGTCTTTGTCCTTGTCTAGAATTAATCAGATAGGTTTGTACTACCCTTAGCAGTATTGGGTTTGTGAGGTCACTTGCCATTGTCCCCTTTCCCTTAACTGCTATTGGTCTTTGTTACCCTCTGCCATTGGCCCATTGTCTCCAGTTACCATTGGTCTTTTGTTCCCTGTGTCATATGCCCATTGTGTCTGATTGGTCCCTGGGCCAAGCCTGTATTAGAATACCTGGCCCTTCCCATCCCTATTGTGGTATTGTATCTGACTGTATAAAAGATGTGGGTTTTGTTCAATAAAGTGTGTGCAGTTTGAACTTCAACTGGCAACTGGCTCCTGGCTCTCTGTCGCTGGATGGTATCAAGGGACTTCTGTTGTCCCCCATCCTAGGAAGAAATGCTGCTTGAGTAACCGGTGGAGCTGCCTGCTTGTAGCTGACCTCTGGAGGGAGAAACCTGGAACGACGGCCTGAGTCCAACCCAAGGACTTGGGTATCCGTTACAATCTTCACCACTGGCCATGCGAGCCTCCCTATTGTCTCTTAAGGTTCCATTCCAATGACAAATTGACAGATCTCCGGTGGTACACCTATCACCGCTGGGGACCGGCACCCACATTTACTCAACTGTTTGGTGGGGGAAGGGACAGGAAAAAACCAGGGTGTTGGCATTGGTGGACACTGGTGCAGAGTATCGGTGCTGCAGGGTAATCCTTCAAATTTATCAGGCCCTTTTGTGCAACTAGAGGGGCTGGGGGGGATTACCAAGGTAGTACAGGTATCAGTGTCATTGTACATCAACAAGGGTCCCAGGTTTAATGCAAATGTATTGATCTCAGAGTTGCCAGACAGTATCTTAGGGATAGAGGTGTTGCTAGGGCAAAGCACAGAAACACAGTGGGGAGTGTTCACTTTCGGGTTCCCTCACAAGCCCGATTACCTCCATCCAGTTAAGGACATTGTGAGGGGACACACCAACTGGACTCCCGTGGAGATCCCTCCCCTAGGGGTGCCGGTCTGTTTGAAGCAGTACCGACTGCCTGGGGGACAGAAGGAAATAAGTGCAATTAGCCCTTTAAACTCACCTGTTTTCCCTGTGAGGAAGTCAGATGGTTCTTGGTGCATGACTGTAGATTATCGGGGACTCAATAGAGTAGCACCACCATTGAGTGCTGCAGTTCCCGATATTGTCACCATTATTGAAGGAATAGCCAAGCAGGCTGGAGCGTGGCATGCGGTGATTTAGCGAATGCCTTCTTTTTGATTCCCATTGCACCAGAATCTCAAGATCCTTTTGCCTTTACTTGGGAGGGGCGACAATACACTTTACAAGTAGTGCCACAAGGTTATTGCCACTCCCATACAATCTACCATGGTCTAGTTGCCTGTGACATCAGCCATCTCTCTCAAGACTCCTCTATTCCATTATATCGATGACATTATGGTCACAGGGAAGTAGAAGAGGCGCTACCCATACTTGTCAACCACATGACTGGAAGAGGATGGGCCATAAATAAGGAAAAGATACAGGGACCTGCACCTGAATTGAAATTTCTGGGAATAGTGTGGGCCGGTCTTGTTAGGAAGATACCCCAACCTGTTTTGGATACGATCCAGAACACCCCACAACCACAGAAAATAAAAGCAGCTCAGCGGTTCCTGGGAGCTGTAGGCTACTGGAGGGCATTTATCCCACATTTACGACTTTTGCTACACCCCATATACAATGTCACAAGAAAAAAAAAAAAAGTAATCTTTTTTGTGGGGCACAGAACAGGCAACAGCATTCCAGGCAGCGAAAGAAGCCATACTACAGCACCAAGGGTTGAGTCCTGTTCAAATAGGAGCTCCTTTCCAGTTGGACATTGTGGTGACAGACAACGTGGCATCATAGGGGTTATGGCAGCCCAATAAAGACAAAGACAAGCGGGCGATACCGATTGGGTTCTGGTCCAAACAACTGACAGGCACCCAGTAAAGATACACGCCCCTGGAGAAAAACCTACTTCCAGCATATCTGGCACTGCAACATGTGGAAGCAATGATGGGACAGAGTCCAGTATCTGTAAAGACTGATCTGCCAATCACAGGCTGGGTTCGAAACAAAGGGTTACCGATCAAGACTTCTGTGGTGCAGAGCCAAACCTTGATGAAGTGGAAGTGGTATCTACAGGAGCGAGGGGGAATAAAGGCTGGATAGGTGAAGGAACTGAAAACTCTTCACCGGTTTAGTAACACATGATACTCTCACATCCAAATGTACGTGAAATACCAGTCTTGCTGCCATCTCCAATCAAGTCTCCCCCTCCCTATCAAGAATTGGACAATGACCAAAAGATTTGTGCATGGTTTACCGACGGGTCTGCAACCATGACTCACAAAGGAAGGCAATGGATAGCTGTTTACAACCCCCAGCAGCAGCTGATCCTCTAGCAGAAAGGAAAAGACGGATCCAGCCAAAATGCAGAATTGAAGGCCATAGTCATGTTAATGGAAGAAACCAAAGATCCGGAAGTCTACATTTACACACATCTGGGCTGTGTACAAGGCATGTACAACCTGGATGCCCACATGGAAGGACAACAGGTGGCTGATACATGGACGGCCAGTTTGGGGAGGTGTTGATCTATGGGAGAAGATTTGGAGCACAGCCACAACTCTGTTAATCCACATTGGGCAGGTTGATGCCCATATGCCAACCAGTGGAGAAGAAAACCCTAGCCAAACGGCAGATTAATTCTAGTAAAGACAACAAGAGTGACAGATCCCTTTGACCCTGTATTGCTAAGAATGGTGGCATGGGCCCACAAAACAGCATTCCACAGAGGAAATTCTGACACACAAGAGTGGGCGCGAGCTCGGGGACTTCCTGTCAGCCTATAGATTGTGCAAGCCACCATAGCATGTTCCACCTGCAGTGAAATCAAACAGTGTCCACTAACCAAACAAGCCTGTGGACCACTTGCATAAAGGAGCAAAAGCTGGCCAAGTTTGGCAGATGGATTATATTGGTCCATTACAAAAAGGAAGGGGAGGATTGATGTACTGATGACACCTTTTAGGGAATATTGAGTCCTTCCCTGCAAACATGCAAATCAAGCATCGACACTTCAAATGCTTCAGACCCTGGCGATGGCATATGGATTGCCCACAGAAATGCAGACGGATCGCACTTCACTGGACAGCTTGTTCAGCAATGGTCCCAAGACTCCGGAATTAAATGGGTATACCATATCCCATATCATCCCCAAGCTGCAGGATTAATAGAAAGGTGCAATGGGCTTCTGAAAGAACAAATTTGAAAGCTATCCCGAAGTAGATCATTGAGGGGGTGGGACTGGGTGCTCGCACAAGCGGTCATGATCTTAAACAGGCCAATAGGGCAGTTCTCTCCCTATGACAGGATGACCGGACAAGCAGAAACCTTTTCTCCCCTTCTCCTGTGCTCTGTTGAACACCCTCTCCATTGTTAAGACAACCCCCATTCATGATTGTTTCTGTGAGCAATCACTGCAGTTGCTTGCTTTCACAGAAACTTGGTTATCTGCACAGGACACAGCTGTGGAGACTGCACTCTTATGGAGGGTTCTGCTTCTCACACACTCCTCGTTCCACTGGTCGAGGTGGGGGAGTAGGTCTCCTCCTCTCCTCCCGCTGCTGCTTCCAGACCCTCTCAATGCCACCATCTGTGCACTTTTCTTCATTTGAAGTACACGCAATCCAGCTCTATTACCCTCTGTCTATGCGTGTGGCTGTAATATACAGGCCTTCTACTAACTCCTCTTCTCCTTCAAACTTTCTCTCAGATTTTGAATCCTGGCTCTCCTGTCTCTCCACTGACAATCCTGTCCTTATTCTAGGTGATTTTAACTGTCATATTGATGACCCCTCTGTCCCCTGGGCTTCCCGTCTTCTAGACCTAACCTCTTCCCTTGATCTCCAGCAGTGGACTGACTGTGCCACTCACAAAGCTGGTCACTGTCTCGATCTTGTTTTTACTAAGGGTCTGGACCTTTCGTCTCTCACAGTTTCCTCATTCCCTCTATCAGACCACCATCTTATATCCTCTCTCTCTCTCTGCCCCTTCCCCCATCCTTCCCCCCAACAGATTTATAAGGGAAACCCGCTCACTTGATCTCGCTGGGATGAGCACCTCAATTAACTCCAGTCTTTCCTCTATATTAGCCATCTCTGACACAGACATTTGTTAATTCCTACAACTCAATTATATCCTCTGCTATTGATTCCTTTGCCCCACTGAAACCACAACGGAGTCATCAAGTCAATCCATGACCCTGGCTCAACTCCCACACCTGATTCCTACGTTCTCTCCTTCGTTCTGCTGAACGTCTTTGGAGGAACTCTCTCACATGCAGATTTCATCCACTTCAAATTTATGCTGTCCTGCCTGCATTCTGCTTTATCAAAAGCTAAACAAGAATACTACACCATACTAATCCACAACAATAAATCTAACCCTTGCTGTCTCTTTGCAGTCTGACTCCTTGTTCCATCCTTCCACTGCTTCCTCTCACCCCATACATTCACCTCAAGCTTTTGCAAAGCACTTCAAGCACAAGGTGGAATCTATTCAGAAACAGATTCCTACTATTCCATCTGCCTCCAAACTCTCTACCCAAACTCCTCTCATAATACTTCGATAGTTTTACCCCGATAACAGAGGAAGAAGTTTCTCAGCTTCTCCTATCTACCCACCTCACTACCTGCTCCTTGGACCCTTTGCCCTCCCACTTATTCAAACCACTTGCACCAGTCCTTACACCTATATTAACACACATCTTCAACACTTCTCTCCAAAGGCACCTTCCCTTCTTCCTTCAAACAGGCACAAATTAAACCCCTGCTCAAAAAGACTAACCTTGACCCCTCCTGTCTCTCTATCGACCTGTCTCCCTTCTACCTCTTACCTCAAAACTCCTAGAAAGCCTGGTCTTCTCCCAAAAAACTAAATTCCTCAACTCTTGGATCCTATGCAGTCTGGTTTGCGGTGCGGTCACTCAACTGAAACAGCTCTCTGCAGGGTGGCTAATGATCTCCAGACTGCAAAAGCCAAAGGACAGTTTTCTATACTTATACTACTCGATTTTTCCTCTGCCTTCGACACTGTTAACCATTCTCTGCTCTTAAACTCTCCACAGTCTTGGCTTCCGAAATCAAGCTGCTTCATGGCTCTCCTCCTATCTCTCACAAAGTTCCTATTTGTGTCCTAACAATAACGCCACCTCCACAGTCCCTCTGTCTGTGGGGGTGCCTCAAGGCTCTGTTCTGGGTCCTCTGCTTTTCTCACTGTACACCCTTTCATTGGGTGAACTTATTAGTTTGCTTGGCTTCAAATACCATCTATATGCTGATGATACCCAAATTTATATCTCCACTCCTGATCTTTCACCTCAAATCCAGCTGCAAATTTCAGACTGCCTTTTGACCATTTCCTCCTGGATGGCACAACATCAGTTGAAGATAAACATGGCCAAAACCAAACTCCTAATCTTCCCACCAAGACCTTGCCCAACACCTAGCTTCACCATTACAGTTGATGGAATATTGATCCGGTCAGCTCAGCACACTGCCTTGGGGCCATATTTGATTCCTCTTTCCTTTTCCCCTCACATTAACTGTGGCTAGATCATGTCGCTTCTTTCTCCGCAACATTGCTAAAATCCGCCCGTTCCTCTCCCAACAAACTACTAAGACTCTTATACATGCCCTCATTCTGTCCCGCTTAGACTATTGCAATATCCTACTAACTGGCCTCCCTGCTACTCACCTATGCAATCTGTTTTAAACTCAGCTGCACGAATCACCACACTTTCTCCAAAAACTGAACCTGCCCACATAATTCTCAGACATCTGTCATGGCTCCAAATTCAGCAGCGCATCAATTACAAAGTCCTTCTTCTTACCTTTAATGCTCGCCACACTGCTACCCCTCCTTACATCTCTTCCCTCATCTCCTATTATGTTCCTGGCCGCTTCCTTCGCTCAGCAGACAATGCACTTCTTGTTGCACCATCCACACCCTCTGCCCTCTTCCGTGTCAAACCTTTCTCGCTTTCTGCTCCATATCTATGGAACTCCATACCCCTCTCCTTATGTCTAGAACAATCCCCCTCTGTCTTTAAGTCTACCCTGAAATCTTATCTTCTGGATCACTAGGACCATGCACTGCCTTTGGCCAAACTCAGCACTTGTAATCTCAGCACTTAACACCCTCTTACCCCACTGTCTGTCTCCTTTTACCCATTTAGACTGTAAGCTCCTTGGGGCAGGGACTTCTCTCCCATTGTTTCTATGAATGTCGCACTTATTTCATCCCCTTTTATTTATCGTAACATATGTCTATTGTAAGGCGCTGCGTACACTGTGGCGCCATATAAATAAAGATATACATACATACCATTACCTTTAGACTAAAATTCACAGGTAGCCTCCCTCAACAAATGGGGAGAAATAAGTTTAAGGTGGTCAATCACACCCGGGTAGAAGTATCTGAGGCAGGAGAGTGGATTACATATTGTCTACCTATGGGTGTACATTACGTTCACTCTGAGAGATGAGCTCAAGAATGATACCTGGTCAACCACGGGGAATGTGAACTTAAGTACAGAATTGTGGAGTGTCCCATTGATTAGAGGGTCGTCGGGACATCTTGCCGGAAACAGTTCTTGGGATTGTGTCACTGTATCCCAAGGCCATTTTTGGTAACGTGGGATGAAAATAGCCACATGCAAGCAGGTTCCAAGGTATGGGTCCTGCCTAGAGCAGGTGAACAGACCAGAATAAAGGGTGAGGTATTATCAGATGGACCTGATGATACCAGAGTAGTTTTGTTAAAGGGAGATACTCACCCTGTCTTTTTCCCTCAAACAGGTTGGTGGCTATATAGACCAGTCGGATCCCTGGTCTTCCAACTCCTAATTGAACCTTCTGGCACGCTACTCGAGGATATCAGATAGTTCTGATTGCTGGATCTGTGGGGCCATTTTGTTCGGGAGGAGAGCGGCTACCCATTCATTTGCGTGCCATGGACTTTGGAGGAGTTGAAGAATTATAATTCCACAGAATCTGGCTGGTACCGAGAGGAGGGGGAGCCACACTCAGAAGGAAGACTCCTCATTGCTAACACCCCCAAGGAGGGACCAGTGTGTGTCAGTATCAGTACAACTGGAACAAATGTTACCAAAATGGGACACTGACTGTACATCTGCTTGGGTAAAAGGTTACGGGAACGACAAGCATTGGGGAATGATGGTAAACGAGCCACACAGCACATGCATAAAATATGCTATATCCAAACACTGGCATATTGTGTCCAGTGACTCCACTTTACCAAAAATTTTCACCCAACAACCCATGTGCAGCTATCGGGAGTAGCAGTCTCTGTGACAAATTGGTATTAAATGATCCTACACATTACACCAGCACATACTCCAGATGGTTACCGATGGAAAAAAAAGGCTGCTATAAATGCACAGAATGTGTTACCTGCCACAGACTGTTAGTAAGAGAACACTTCAAACATCCCCATTCAGGCAAAAGGATCACCATTCAATATCAAGTCACCTGCACCAGTAAACATGTGTACTATATAATCTGTCCCTGCAGTCTGCCCTATATTAGAAAAACAATCACCTCTTTCAGGGAATGAATTGCAAACCACAGGACATCCATTAGACAAGCCATACAAACTAGCAAAAGTAACAAACACGTGGACCGGCGTTTCTTTCAAGCCAATCACACTCCAGCAGATCTTAAGTACATGGTTATCGATCACCAACCCAAATTATCCAGAGGGGGTGACAGAAATAAACTCATGGAGCTTGAAGAAAGGTGGATTCAAACAATTCTCTTGCCTGATTGGGCTTAAATTATAAAACTATTCATGTTTTTATTAACCATTCAGAACGCAGTGTCTCAATTCAATCATCATGTCATACAGATCCATATATATGTTATAGTGCTTTCACAGTGTGGGTAGTAGACCCCTCTGATAGGGGAAAGTCATATCTTTTGTCCTTCACTGGATCATGACTGTTTTCACAGCCCTCCAGGGTTAGGTGGGTATAGATCCCACTTCACAGTGGGTGTTACTACTCCAAATACCTTCCCATAATAAGACTGATTGTAAAAGCTATATCTTTGACTGGGATATTTTATCTAATACTAGTGTAAAAGCACATGTACACAGACCAAGGTCCGGGTGATGTTAACCCTTTGAGTGCCAAAGGGGTTCGTAAAGCATTGCAAAACCCCTCTGGCACTCAAATGATTAAGAGGCCAGTCCTGCTCTGCGTCCTGCCGCCGACAGTCAAGCACTGTAGAGACTGGCCAAAAGCACAGAATGCTCCCACCACATAACTCCCAGCATTCCGTGCTCCCAGCATTCTGTGCGTTCGGGCAGACTCTACTGCACAAGACTGCTTCTGACAAACATCCTAGCAAATTATTATATAGGATGTGGAACTATTTCACCTCTCAGCTGACATTTCTCCAGGGTAGGGTGGGCATAGATTCCACTTGTGTATGGGGGCTGCTGTCCCCAAACCCCCTTCCCCCATGAGACTGGATACATATGCACAGGATCATTACTTGACTATTCTTGACTCTCAGGACATTGTCCACATAAACCTCTTTCATAACATTTGTACAGGTATCTGACAGTAATGGTTTTATCCCTATGGCCAGTTGGACCCCATTTTGTACCTGTTGCTATCCCACTAGGTGACCATGCTTCCTCAGGTTCTCTCTCCTGACTCTATAGTTCATTATATGGAAGCGGACTTTAGTCTTCTGCAGCAAAGTGGCCTTTGTCTCTTTACATAGTTATTACCCCGATCAGCCTGTGGACCTATGGATTTCTGCACTTAAGTACTTGCATCATTACTTTAAGACAAAATTTCAGTGACTTTCATTATTATGTCCTCATAAAAGTGTTGCAAATGAATGACACTTCATGAAATTTATTCCACAATACTTAATTTTTGCACTATTATTCATTTGGTCTTGAATACTGCCGGGTTGTTATCCATGCCAAGACGAGTTATGGTGCTCTAGACATCTGCGCTCTCCCGGCTTTGCTTCGTACAAACCGAGAAGGCATATAAATAATTTAGATTCTTTGGATTAATATTAGAGAATTTGTATACCGGGTTTTGTATATTTATGCATTCCCCATATATTTGTCAAAGGATGGGCTGCCCACAAGCTTTGGTGCCTGATTGGTCTACTGTGCAATGGACCAGCGGTTGCATTAGCTGCTATGAAGGTCACCGGGGCTAATGCCAGCCACATGACAGATTATATAAGACCCATTGTAACCATGGGCACATTACGCTTTCATGTTTCTCTGGACCAGCTGTTTGGTTGTACCACCGTGCACTTGCATCAGCTGCTGTACCAGACACTGAGATTGTCACATAGCCGCAGCCTTGTCTCGGTGCCTGGCGTCCTGTTTTGCTGTCCACCGCTGTGCTCGATCCTTCTGGTCACTTCTGGGTCGCGGCATCATGTGATACCGCTGCTCTTGTGCTGTCTTGTGTGTTCCTCCTGCCGGCCATTTCATACCCCGGTATGCCTCTCTAGGATGCGTTAGTATAGCGTCTCCAGAGTATTAGCCATGTGTAGTTTTGCTGTTTGTGTATGACCTTGCCTGAATCGATTACTGCCTCCAGCCTTCTGACTCTGTACTGCGCTCAAGTGGATTCCTGTTGTTTCATCTAGTACTACTTGCTCCTGTGGTTCCAGACCTGTACTTATCTGGCCTTCTCCGGATCTTTGTCCTCCTCACCATTTGCTTCCTGCTTACCTGTTTTCGGGAAGTGCACTTGTTCCTGTTCGAGTTGTGTTTTCTCCCTGGGGATAGGGGCTGTATAGTTCTTCTCTAGAGAGGGTTATCCTGGGGACCCTTTGGCTCAACTGAAGGGGACTGATCTAGCTTCGCAACTAGCACCTTTACACGGCTAGGCCGCAGCACAGCTCCCTGTAGGTGACCACCGTACACTAGCTCCAATCCCTAGCGCCGCTCACCAGCTTCTAGCACTCCTATCCCTTGTTGGAGGAGTCTCACCTTCTCTATCTCAGGTTGCTGCAGGCTTGTGGCAGCTACCGGTGACCTACGTGACATACTAATGCCACTCTTTCCTGTCATGGCATCTGACCTTACCGAGTTGTCTGACGCCTTGTACCAACAAGGTACAGTCCTTGAGCAGCATGCCACTCAGATCCTGAGGTTGGACCAGAAACTGGTTTCAATCACAGGTCTCCTTCAGCAGGTGCAACAGAGCCTTAAGGATCCACAACATCTGGCCTGGAGTGCTTCCCCTATTTTGCAGTGACTGTAGGTCACTGCCGTTACCCAAATGCTTTGATGGAGACCCCAAGGAGATACAAGGGTTTCTCAATCAATGCCTCATGCATTTTCACTGCCAACCAGAGGTGTTTGCTTCGCACCAGTCCAGTATTACCTTTATTGTGTCCCTCTTCAAAGGACAGGTGCTAGCATGGGTTTCCCCACTCCTGGACCACCAGTCCCGAGTCATGGACAACCTGGATTCCTTCCTGACTGCCTTTCGTTCAGTCTTTGATACTCCCAGTCGTCAGGCCGAGGCAGAAGCTGCTCTACTAGAGCTCTGCCAGGGCCAGAGGCCACTTATTATGCGGTGAATTCCACACCCTGGCCTACACCACTAACTGGGGGGATAGTGCTCTGAAGGTCACTTTTCGGCGTGGGCTCAACAAGAGGATGAACTCGCTACATGTCCTATACCACAGTCCTTTGACGATCTGATCGATCTTCCAGGAGAGACGCCTGGAAAAAGACAGTGAAAAGGTGCGCCACCTGCCTCTTTGGAACCCCGTACGTCTGGCCCTCAGATTCCCAACGCCAGTCAGCCACTCCGAAGCGGTTGCTGATCCTATGGAGATAGGCCGGGTACATCGCCTAACCGAAGAGAAGAGTAGGAGGCGGTCTCTTGGCCTGTGTCAATTGTAAGGCTACTGGGCATTATGCTCGTTCATGCCCCCAACAAGGCGGGAAACTCCAGGACTTAGAAGGTAGTGGACCCTCTCTAAGTCACTCTTGTTACCCCTTCCACTGACCACCGTTATTGTATACCTGTCACACTGTCCTGGTTCTCTTCTGTGAGCACTTCTGCCTTTAATGACTCTGGAGTAGGTGGTCTGTTTTTGGATGCCACCCTCGCTAAACGACAGGCTATTCCACTGTGTCAACTTACCACTCCTGTGCGTGTGGCAGCTATAGACAGAACCCCCTTGTGTACTGGTAGTATCTCCTCTACCACCATTCCCTAGTGTTTACGGATAGACCACGAGCACACCAAGACTGTACCATTTGACATCACCTCTCCCCACGTGCCTGTGATCTTGGGTTATCCCTAGCTGAAGGAGCACAACCCTTTGATCGATTGGGTGAGAGGGATAGTCTCTTTTCCCACCCCCGGTGCCCCTACGCACCCTGTTTTGGGAGTCACCTTTGTATCCGCCCTGTACCTTGCCTGGTCCTTAACGATCTCTCTGATGTATTCTGTAAAACCAAGGCTGGTATCCTGCCTCTGCATCGTCCTTACGACTGCACCATAGATTTGATGCCAGGGTCAGTTCCTCCACGCGGTCGGACGTACCCATTGTCTGTACCCGAAACTGCCACTCTGGAGGAGTACATCAAGGACAATTTAGCTTGGGGTTTCATCCGGCCCTCCACTTCCCTGGCGGGTGCTGGGTTTTTCTTTGTTGCCAAGAAAAATGGGCCGCTCAGGCCCTGTATTGACTACCGGGGATTGAAAGCTATTACCTGCCGTAACTGCTATCCTTTGCCCCTCATACCTGAGCTGTTGGAACTCTTAAGGGGGTCGACCATGTTTACTAAGCTTGACCTCCATGGAGCGTAAATCTTATTCGCATGTGGGAGGGTGAGGAATGGAAGACTGCATTCAACACCAGATTTGGGCATTACGAGTACCTTGTGATGCCCTTTGGACTACATAACGCCCCAGCAGTCTTCCAGGCCTTGAACAACGTGTTCAGGGATTTGCTCCTGTCCTACGTCATTGCATATCTGGACATATTGATTTTTTCAAAGACTCTTCCAGAATATCATATCCATGTAAGATCAGTGTTGGATTGCTTACAGGCAAACAACCTGTATGCTAAACTGGAGAAAAAGATACCTTCAAACAGTCCTCCCTGCTGTTCCTAGCCTATGTGATCTCGCCTAAAGGACTCCTTATGGACCCGGGGAAGGTCTCGGCCGTTAGCAACTGGCCTCTTCCTATGACCTTGAAGGCCATGCAGCGGTTCGTCAGATTCGCAAACTACTATTGTAAGTTCATCCACAGCTTTTCTCAGATCATTCTACCCATCGTAGCCCTCACCAATAAAAGTGCAGATCCCAGTCGCTGATCTCTGCTGGCTTTGTCTGCATTTTCTACTCTCAAGGCAGCCTTCTCGTCTGCTCCTATACGTCTCTACCCGGACCCATATCGTGCCTTCACTATGGAGGTCGACGCCGGTGCCGTGCTCTGAGCTGTTCTCTCAGAGCTGTCCTAGGACAGGTGGCCTCCATCCCTGCGCCTTTTCTCGACGCTTCATGGAGGCCAAATGGAATTATAATACAGGCAACCAGGAGAAGCTGGCCATCAAGCTGGCTCTAGAAGAGTGGCACCATCTTCTGGAAGGCTCCCTGCATGTAGTCTCTATTCTGAGAAATCAGAATTTGTCCTATCTGGCATTAGCCAAATGGCTACACGCCAGACAGGCTTGCTGGTCATCCTTTGCACGCTTCAACTTCAAAATCACATACATACCTGTTAGCAAGAACGTTAAGGCTGATGCCCTGTTCAGACAAGTAGAACCGGTTACCTTACCTACTGGACAACACAACACCATTCTGCAAGCAACATGTCTTCTGGCAGCCTTGTCTATGGAAACCCTTCGGCTTATTAGAGCAGCTCAACACTAGATTCCCCAAGGGGTTTCTCCCCCCTCTGGGCCAGCTCTTTTTGTGCCTTCTACTCAAACCCAGAAATCCTGCAGTGGGCACATCAGTCTTTGTTTGCTGGACATCCAGGCATTGCATGTACCCATGATCTCCTTGTTCGGCACATCTGGTGGCCAGGTTGTCAAGCTGACGTGGAATCCTATGTGGCTTCCTGTTCCATCTGTGCCCGGATGAAGATCCCTCGCCATCGCCCTCCTGGTCGTCTTCACCCCTTACCTGTGTCTGTCCTACCATGGACTCAGCCATGGATTTTATTTGCATGTCGGTCACATGGGTGGTCATTGACAGATATTCTAAACAGGGGCATTTTGTTTCTCTTCCCAAACTGCCCTCCTCTAAGCTCAGCGATCTCTTCATACAACACATAGTACGATTGCATGGTATACCTTTGCATATCACCACCGATCGGGGTACGCAATGTGTGCTCGCCTTGGAATTCGGCTTCTGTTCTCTTCCGGTTACCACCCACAGACCAATGACCAGACTGAAAGCCTGAACCAGTCCCTAGAGGTGTATCTCCGTATCCACTGTAAATACAAAGGACAACTGGGTCTCCCTTCTTCCTTTGGCTGAGTTTTCATACATCCTTGGGTTGCCCCCTTCGCAGCTCTTTGTTAGAACCCTCGAACCTTGCTCCTGGGTCCGGGTGCTCCCCTTGTCCCTGCTGCAGAGACCCGTGTTCATTCTCTGGTGGACCACTGGCAAGCTCTACAGTTCACACTGCTGTCTGTACAGGTGCGCCAGAAATCTGCTGCTGACAGTCACCGGTCTCTAGTTCCGTTATTCACTCTGGGAGACAGAGTATGGCTCTCTGCACAGAATATCCGTCTGCGCCAACCCTCTGTCAAGTTGGGTCCTTGTTTTTTTGGCCCCTTCAGAATAGCACAGCCGTTATCACCAGTGGCCTACCGCCTTCACCTCCAACGAACCTTGCTGGTCCATTCCATTTTCCATGTCTCTCGGCTCAAGCCTTGGGTTCCGTCTCGTTTTCCTCACCATGGCCATGTATCTCCGGCTCCCGTGTCCGTACACAGACAAGAGGAGTAAGTTATTGATGACATCTTGGACGCACGCTGGGTACGGGGCCATTTGCAGTACCTGGTCAATTGGCAAGGGTATGGCCGTGAGGAGTGGACATGGGTTCCCATACGTGACGTACACGATCCAATACTGCTCTGTCGCTTTCACCTTCTTAATCCTGCCAAGCCAACATGACGGCCTCTGGAGGTGGTCTTTGGGGAGGGGGTAGTGTCACATTCCCACAGCCTTGTCTCTGTGCCTGGCATCCTATTTTGCTGTCCACCGCTACGCTCTATCCTTCTGGCCACTTCCAGGTTGTGGCATCACGTGACCACTGCTCATGTGGTCTCGTGTGTTCTCCACCGGCCGGCAATTTCAGACCCCAGTATGCCTCTCTGGGACGCGTTAGTATAGCGTCTCCAGAGTATTAACCGTGCATAGTTTTGCACTGTGTGTATGACCCTACCTGAATAGATTCCTCTCTCCAGCCTTCTGACTCTGTCCTGTAGTTTCATCCAGTACTTCTTGCTCCTGTGGTTCCGGACCTGTACTCCTTATCTGGCTTTCTCAGGATCTTTCTGACCTCCTCACCACTTGCTTCCTGTTTACCTGGTTTGGGAAGTGCACGTTCCTGTTCGAGTTGTGTTTTCTCCCTGGGGATAGGGGCTGTATAGTTCTATTGCTGGTTATCCTGGGGGCCCTTTGGCTCAACCGAAGGGGACTGATCTAGCTTTGCGTCTAGCACCTATACATGGTTAGGCCACAGCACTTCTCCCTGTAGGTGACCACCATACACTAGTGCTGATCCCCAGCTTCTACACTCGTATCCTTGTTGGAGGAGTCTCACCTTCTCTATCTCAGGTTGCGGCAGTTACCGGCGACCTGTGTGTCATATTTACACAAATCAGCTTACCCAATTTATTATATAATATATACATACACACACTAGTGTAAGAGCCCGTGTACACAGGCCAAGGTTCGGAACCCTTTGAGGGATACCCCTCTGGCATTTCACGGGTTAAGCAGGGCTCTCCCAAGTCAGGGCTTCATAAGTCTACTGTAGAGTTTTTCCTGAGTTTAAATAGATTATACTGTAATTTTTAATTCTGTGTTATAGAGTTATATGTTATACAGTCATCTTGCAGTTTATACTAGACTTGTAGGCTCCTTATGTCTGTGTATTGGAACTATATGGATGTCTTCTGACACCTCCTATCCTGTCTCTTCACAGGTAATCCTTATCAATAATTATTTACAACACATGGTTCTGTTTTTGAAGTGCAGTTAGCTCTGATTGGGTCCAGTTGGCTAGTATTCCTGACTGACTGTATAAAAAACCCACTTCTCAAGCAGGGCTTTTCCCAAGTCAGGGCTTCCTAAGTCTGCTGTAGAGTTTTTCCTGAGTTTGCCTGAACTTGCACTGAGGACACACCTGACTACATCTGACACAGGAAGATTTCAGTTTTCAACAGAACCACAGCCTGGAAAAGCCTGCCTGAAGATAAAGAACTCTGGAGTTTAGGATTACTGTTTCTAAGCACTTCATTTCATCTGCTTGGGACTTCAGCTGATCTACAACCATAAGCACAGGACAAAGTGGGAAGATTCAACTTACCATTCATCCACTCCAGGATTTTAACTCTCATTGACACATCAGTGGGAATGACCTTTTAATCAATCCTGGCTGCAACTGAATCTACAGATCGTCTGGTCTGGTCGGAAAAAACTGTACTACATTCCATCTAGACAGCTGAAGCTATATGCCTGCAAGTCACTGATCCCCCTCATCACCAACCTCTCACCCATTTGAACTTATATTGTCACTAAACAATGCATCTCTTAATTTTCTTATTATTGTTTCTGACACCTCAACTGTGTAAAATATCAAAAACATTCAGCCCTCCCACCTGCTCATCAATCTCTTTATCTCCATCCCTCTTAAACTCTCCAATGATTTGTTCTCATGAGCTTTTCTGTCACCTCAGCTATTTATATCCATCCACCAAGAAACAGCCCACACCTTCTCACACATGCTTTACCTGACTGCAACTCTTCTCATGGCTTCAGGTGACATCTCTCCCAACCCTGGCCCCACTTACATTCCCACCTGTGTCTGTCCTAGATTGCAGCCTACCCGCACCTCTTGCGGGGCAGACCCTAGAAATCTGCTGGCTGTTTCCTGCCTCCCCCCATCCCTTCTCCTGTGCATTATGGAACACTCGCTCTCTACTAAACAAACTCCACACTGCCCACGACCTTTTCCTCTCTAAGTCTCTAAACCTATTTGCTATCACTGAAACCTGCCTCTCACATTCGGACTCATCTGCAGAAGCTGCTCTCTCCTATGGTGACCTTTCTCCCACACTCCTCGTCCTAATGGCAAGGGTGGGGGTGTGGGACGACTTCTCTCTCAGCTCTGCCGCTCCAGGCCTCTGTCCCTTCCTCCCTCAGTCTCCTTCACCTCTTTTGAAGTGCACGCAGTCCAGCTCTTCTCCCCTGTCCCTCTTCTGGTAGCCGTGATTTACAGGCCCCCAAGCAACCCTTCCTCCTTTCTCTCTGAATTTGAAACTTGTCTTTCTGTCCTCAGACACTCCCACATTACTCCTTGGAGACTTCAACCTACACACTGATGATACATCCTCATCTAGTGCCTCCCAATTTCTCTCACTGACCTTGTCCTTTGGCCTTCAACAGTGGACTGCTGCCAGCACTCACAGGGATGGTCACTGGCTAGATCTAGTTCTCACCAGAAACTGCTCAGTCTCTGACTTCACAATTTCCCCATTTCCACTCTCTGACCATCATCTTATCTCCTTCGCACTATCTCACACACCTTCCCCTGCCCTCCCTAAATCACCTGTCCTAACCACGAACCTACACTCGGTCAAACTACCAGACCTGATATCGACTGTGCAGACTTCCCTCTCTTCTCTCTGCTCTACTGCTGCTACTACTACTAACAGACACTCTGGTCCACGAATGTAACACCACATTAATATCCTCCTTGGACCTGCATGCTCCCCTTCAACGTCGACACTCCCGCCCCAGGAATCCCAGACCCTGGCTAAATTCAACAATCCGCATGCTACGCACCTGCTGTCGAGCTGCAGAACGTCTCTGGCGAAAGTCTCATTCTTTTGCCGACTTCCACCATTACAAATTCATGCTATCCTGTTTTAACACAGCTCTCACCCAGACTAAACAGAAATACTTCTCTCAGATTATCAATACCCACAAATCTAACCCCCATGACCTCTTTAAAATCTTCGATTCTCTTCTCCAACCCCCAACCTTGAACTGCTCCTCCTTCTCCAACACTCCACAGGACTTTGCTGACTTTTTTAAAAACAAGGTACAGTCCATCCAACAAACGATGGGCTCTACATCTTCTCCTCCTATGCCTCTGATTCCTAGTCCACCCCGAGCAACCCTCAGCTCATTCTCCCCTATAACAGAGAAGGAGGTATCTCTTTTACTATCCTCCTCTCCACCCACTACCTGCCCCTCAGATCCCATGCCCTCTCACCTTCTTAAGGCTCTTGCAAGTACTCTTGCTCCCAGCCTTACTAATATCTAACTCCTCTCTCTACCGGAACTTTTCCATTCTCATTCAAACATGCAATAGTCAGACCTATACTCAAAAAGCCCTCACTCGACCCCACCTGCCTTTCAAATTACCGTCCGGTTTCTCTCCTCCCCTTTTGGAACGCCTGGTATTCTCCCGCTTAATCTCTTTTCTCAATAGGAACTCTTCTCGACCCTTTACAGTCAGGTTTCCGTTCCAACTATTCCACCGAGACAGCTCTAACAAAAATCACAAATGATCTACACACAGCAAGGGACAAAGGACACTTTAGTATACTAATCCTACTAGATCTGCTGCTTTTGACACTGTTGACCATGCACTCCTACTGGACACACTGCATACACTTGGCATCCGTGACACACCTCTAGAATGGATTTCCTCCTCTCTCTCTAAACGTACTTTCAGTGTTTCTTTTTCTAACACTTTCTCGTCTCCCCTCGACCTCTCGGTAGGTGTACCTCAGGGATCAGTCCTGGGACCACTTTTTTCACTCTACACACTCTCACTTGGTGACTTCATCTCATGGATTTAATTACCATCTGTATGCAGATGACACACTAATCTATCTCTCTGTCCCTGACCTCACTCCAGCTGTGCAGTCTCGAGTCATTCAATTTCTCTCAGCCATTTCATCATGGATGGCCCACCGCCACCTTAAACTTAATATGGCTTAGACAGAGCTGGTGGTGTTTCCTCCTAAAACCCATCCAACAACCCCCTTCTCCATCACAATAGAAAACTGTGCTATACACTCAGTATCCAAAGCACGCTGTCTTGGGGGTCATACTTTATTCTAAATTAACCTTCTCCCCCCATATCCAAGCTGTCACTAGAACTTGTCACTTCTTCCTAAAAAATATTGCAAAAATACGTCCGTTCCTCTGCTTATCAACAGCTAAAACACTATCTCAGGCACTTGTTCTCTCTAGACTTGACTACTGCAACATTCTACTCTCTGGTCTTCCTGCTTCTCATCTCTCTCCACTTCAATCGGTTATCAATTCAGCCGCAAGAATCACCACATTTGCTCCCAGATACCTTCCATCTCATCTCCTCCTGAAATCCCTCAATTGGCTACCTATAAAGTATCGTATTTCTTAGAAGATTCTCCTCCTCTCCTGTAAGTCACTCTGTTCTTCAGCACCCTCTTACATTTCTGCCCTTATCTCCCACTACACCCCTACCCGTCCCCTACGGTCTTCTCAAGGGTTCTTCCTGTCCTCTCCCTACACAACTCGAGCCATCTCTCGACTACAATCTTTCTCACTGGCTGCTCCTCGACTCTGGAATGCCCTCCCCATCACCGTTCGCCAATCATCCACAATCACTTTCAAGCAACTCCTCAAAACCCACCTGCTCAGGGAGGCATCTCAATAGCAATGTCCTCCTTCTGCACACTGACAGTCACAGCAGAATCATTCTGCACTTCCATCACCACACCTTGTACCTGCACTTATAATACTCCTCCTACTGTCTGTCAATATGAATTCAGCCTAGATTGTAAGCTCCTTGGGGCAGGGTCCCTTTCCTAGTGTATGATTCCCTTGCTGCACTTTCCCTCACAAATAATGTAATGATTGTACTTAACCTTAATGCTCTTAATACAATACAAAAACGTCAGAACTGGGTTATTTCAACTTCTGTTAAGCGCTATGTACATGTATGGCGCTATATAAAGATATATACATACAAGCAGCCACTACCTCACTGATGCACGCTAAGCAGTCTCTCGTCGCCTCACTCACGCTATACATTCATGCGTATTAGAGACTGCCGAACACGCATAACGGCTTCTGACAAACATCCTATATATTTTCAGTTAAGGCTTTTCATTAGACCTTTTTTTCCTTTTTAGTATTATGCCTTATATTATCAATGAATGTACTTTAAATTCATGTTAACGCCTCATTCGGCTAGGTCATTCTGCAGTTACTATGTTGGTGCAGAATTGTGACATCACCTCTCACTCTGGGGACACATGGTGACCCCATACTAGCCTATACATTTGATCCTCCATCTTGATTACTTTGTCTTGATAAAGGTACAATTAAAGAACTGAAACCATTAATTTGCTTATTTTGCTTTCGTAAATCATTCTTTAAAAAGTCCCACTCCCATCATTATATATATCCAGTGCCAAACACATCCCTAGAGGCTTCCGTATTACCAGTGTGCCAACTATAGGCTACACAAATCCTGAATTTTGTAATAGGTGATCACACCATTTGATGTTACTGGTAATAAAGGAAGTCTCCAGGGAATTAAAGTTGGTATGTGCTGACATTGCCAACCTTGAATCCACACATCTAGCTAAACTCAACGCTGATAAGGATAACTGGTCAGAAACCACTGATAAATATAAATCTGAATTACATCGCTTTAAATAGGCGAAAGTCCTTAAGGTTAATTAGGACTATAAGGAGAAACGGGTATACATATGGCTTACCAGTAACTCTAGAAAGAGCTAGATTTACTCCTACGTTTAGGAGGATAATTACAAAACCCAATTTAACCACCATAGATCACACACCCACTCCAATGGCCCCCAAGGAAATTTTTTGGGGGGTCACACCACCAGATCAGCTGCAAACGCAAAAGGTCCCACACTAGAAGGGGCAACTTCAAACAGAAAAACAAACAAACCACCACTCAAGAAGCCATAGTTTTTAATCTTAGTTCACATCTTCTTTCCACCTCTGAAATGAGCGTTCTATCAAAGGTTCTCTTTCATTCCTAATTTCAAACAAAATGATTTTGAAAAAGCCATAGATCTATACAAGTTCCAATGGAACATGAAACATAAGATTTTTCGAAATACTGCAGATCTTTCAAAACAAATTTCACCCTAAAAGCAGTTTGACCCACCAAACACGCACCCCTCCATTAAGAGCTTCATTAGGATGGTGGAACAGGAGACTAAGCCCACGGCCCCTCAACAAATACATCACAATTTTACCAAACTTGGTCAGCCATCACAAATCTGGCACGCAATCCATCTATAGTGATACAGCCTGCCGACAAGGGGGGGTGCAGTGGTAGTTATGAACTATTCATATTACCAAACAGATTCTACAACAACTTAACACAGAAGGTAGCTTGGAATATACCTCTGACCCCGTTGTATGACACAAACGTATCATTGACAACTCACTCAAGAGCGCATTACAACATGGCTGGATAGACGAACACACCCACAACTTCTTAACAGTTGAACATCCAGTGTGCCCAATTTTTTACACTTTGCCTAAAATTCATAAGGACAGCACACATCCTCCGGGTCGCCCAACTGTATCAGCCAGAGGCTCTTTATTACAACTGGTAGCACAGTTTTTAGATTTCTGGCTACAGCCTACAGTACAATCCTTACCATCATATGTACAGGACACTGGAGACTTTATTAAACATTTTAACTGTTGAGAATTTGGGGGATGATGTTATACTAACAACCATGGATGTCAAATCTCTCTACACCGTGATCCCCATTTTAGAGGGTATAAAGGGTAGTGGCCACTGCCCTTATGAAAGCTCCTTTTGGAGTTACTTGAGTATTGCTTGACTCTGAATCATTTCAGATTTGAGCGGAACTACCATCTCCAAATTTCTGGCACCTCAATGGGGTTGAACGTTGCACCTACCTTTGCGAATCTATACACAGCACAGTATGAATCACAACACATTCTACCCTTGATGACCTCACATTTTATCGTCGCTACATTGACAAACTATTTCTGATATGGAAAGGTAACACCAACAATTTCTCACAATTTGTCAAGTCTTTAAATGACCTGAATTCACCTATAAAATTTTCATGCAATATGGATCCATATAGTGTGAATTTTTTGGATCTCAGTGTTCCGTGTAGATAATCATCTGGGGACCACAGATTATCGTAAGGTCACAGATAGAGACAGACTATTACATTTTCAAAGTCATCATCCTAAACACCTTAAACAAGGGGTGGCTTTCGCACAATTTTTGCGTATTATCAGAAACAATACGGACTTATGACTTGCGAACACACAACTTGAGGAACTACCCAATAGATTTTTACAACGCGGATATAAACTTGAAGCATAACATGCTCAGGATTTATCACAGACGAAACCACTAGTTAATAAAACCACCACAGTAAAAGTGGAGTGATTAACCTTCATCACCACATATGACAACGCCAGCTAACTCATTAACACTGCCATCAGGAAACATTGGGATATAGTGGCCACAGACAACTCATTACCTGCAGTATTCAAACTTCCCCCCCCCAGGACATGTTATAAAAGGGGATGTAGTTTAAGGGACCATCTGGTGCTTACTGACCTGCAACACTTATCTGGAGAAGTACACTTCTTGGTTTCCCTCACCCAAAAAGGGATGCTACAAATGCTCTGGATGTACCATTTAGATAATTTATCACGGCTCCATCCTTTAACCACCCACATACTGGTAAACCCATTATCATCAAGCATAGACTTACATGCACCACCAATCATGTCATCTATTTTATTAGATGTCTGTGTAGCCTCATGTATATAGGCAAGACCATAACATAATTTGGGGAATGTATGTCAAACCACCATTCAAGCATTAGAGAAGCGATCAGTGGACACAAAAGCGACAAACCAGTCGTTCGCCATTTTGCTAAAACAAAAACATACTATGGCAGATTTACGCTACATGATCATAGACTATCAACCAGAACTACCTAGAGGAGGTGACAGGGGCAGACTATTACTTCAAAAGGAAGAGAGATGGATCTACTATGATGATACCCTACAACCAAGAGGGCTGAAAGACAGAGCCCTATGGACCTGCTTTTTATCAGTTATTGGGCATCTAACCCTTGTGGATACTGATGTGTGGTAGTATACTCCCCCAAGGGGGTTGTATAAATCTTTTGCCATGCTCAGAGTTGAGGGGTCTCTCCAGGTGACGATGGGCACAGAACCCTGACAAGCCACCCTGTTGCCACCAACACGTCACCCGTATAGGACTTGACTACCTCCACAGTTAGGGATTCCCCTGTCACCGTACATAATATGGCTAATCTTTGCAAAGTATGATCAATTACATTTAAATCAGCACCGTATCAACATACAATGCAGTATGTGATCACTCGGTTGATGCAGGATATTGTCATTTTTGGTGGGTACCAGTATATTCATATTGACATCTGGAGAGTGCTACGTAATTATGGATTTCTGATGGGTTAATTGATCAGCCTGTGTTCCAGGGTCATTGTGACATATTAATCCTCAAAGGCTACTATTTGTTGGTGCAGGAGATAGTTTTTATTTGGGCACTAATATAGTTATGTGGCCCCATTCTGCACTTGCCCCAACGTCTGGACAGTCCTATGGAGTTATTGAACCCTGATGGAGAACTGGATTTCCCGATACTCCAGGGTTACAGTGATTTATTAGTCTCTGTCGGCCACTGATTATTCCCAGGGTTTCCTGTGTCCAAGTCCAATAGATGGTGCTATTGCACCTGACACTTTACACTTAAACTATAAAAGTGACTAAAAGTTATTCACTCCGACATGATTAGTATCCATTTAGCCAGGCTACACAGTCCATGCACAGCATTATATGCTGTCACCTTTATCACTGGTATGATGAAACCATTGAGGGGGCTCAAGATGCCTCGTGATTGCCTCACAGTACCGGGCTAGCATCCCGCTCACACCCGACAACACTGGAGGTTGAACCAAATGCAGTTGGCTATGAATGAGAACACACGAAGCCCTGCTATTGGGATTTACAAATCAGTGGGTTTGTTTAATTCCTGTACTTTCATGTCCCTGTCTCATTAGTTGAATGTATATAGTGCAGTATGCATTGTGATTTTGTAACGTGGATATTTTCAAGACACTCAATCTGTTTAAACCTTTGGAATTCCCACCAGTCTAGATGGCCAATGGGGAACGTCCATTCGCCCTCACCCAATAGGAAGAGGAGCAGGTGATGTCATCACGTGGCTCGAGCGACGCTGGGATCTAAAAAGGTATTTAACACCGGGCTCATACACGTGTATTTGTCTTGATAAAGGTCCAGCTTGTGGACCGAAATGTTGACCGTTTATTGTGCTATTTCAGTTTAAATAAACTCTATTTAATAAGACCCACGGGTGCTGCCCCTTCTCTCTATCTATATATTTTGTGTTATTGACCCTAGATGTGAAATCATTGTACACGGTGATAATCAAAGCTCCATACCCTCAACTATGGGTAAGTACCCAGACAACAGCAGACCACCTACGGAATTTGATGACTATTGGTATTTTGCTTAGGGAACGTCAATGGGGTCCAATATAGCACCTTCTTTTGCAAACCTCTATATGGCCATGTTTGAGGGATAAGAACTCCCTGGATACATTTGTGGCTGAACTAAATGGATTAAATACCCCAATAAAGTTTACAAGTACCGTAAGCATGTATTCTATAAATATTTTGGATGTAACTATTTATAAACATAATGGCCTGTTGTGTACCACCAACTATAGAAAATTTAGACAGGATCACTTTGTTGCTTAGCAGCAGTTGTCATCCAAGACATCACTGTCACGGAGTGACTAGGAATAACACACTGACAAGTACAACTGAACTTAAAGTAAAACTTTATTAAGTAATGAAAAGGCAGGATGTAAGGCAACAGGCAAATAAGTGACACAGTAGTAAGACACTGAAGTGGCAGTTGACAGTGGCACACCTTCACGAGACCAGAAAGGAACAGTGTAGGCACTTTCCTCACCCTTCACAGGACAGGTGGATAACAGCGGAATGGCCCTTGACTACACAGGTGGGTATAGTGCAGAGCACTCTATACCCTGGTAGGATGGCACACCACGAGACCAGAGAGGAACAGTGTAGGCACTTTCCTCGCCCTTCACATGACAGGTGGATAACAGCAGAATGGTCCTTGACTACACAGTTAGTGTGAGGCAGTGCAGAGCACTCCCAAGCACTGAGTCGGCAAATGAACGGAGCAGACCAGTATCCCACAGGGGATACACAATACAGTAGCCGATGGAGATAGGCTAGGCAACACGGACTGGCACGGCCATGGGAGGTCAGACACACAGAGTGACTGACAAGCGCAGCTTCTAACGGAAGCAAGCGCAAAGCAGAAGGCACAGGCAGAACAAGCAACCCATACAACGGGAAGGTAACGGAGCGCAACGTAAGGGTTAACCAGGAGACAGCCAAGGATCACACCGGAACGGGTAGTCAGACATCGCCAATGGTTGTAACCGGAACAGGTAGTCAGACGAGCCAGGAGTCAGAACCGGAACAGGTAGTCAGACGAGCCAGGTAATACACAGGAACGGTAAGTACCACAGAGAACTAAGCTCAGGTACACCACGAAAGGGAAATAGGAGTGACAGCACGAGGTTTAAAAACCCTGATGAGTAGGTGAAGCAATGACCTCATCAGCATGGTGCCCTATAAGAATAGCAACTCAGCAAGAGTGACAGTAGCATGTAAACAATGTCGCTCCAGGGCAAATGTCAGTCACAGGCAATCACGGGCACCGTGATAATCATGAATTCAGTTCTGTACTCACAGATGGTCAGAATACTGAGGAATAACAGTGACAGGAATAAAGGATTATAACAAGTTGAGGATCTCATTATTAGACTGAAGGAAATAGGCTATAAAGAACAGTCTGCGACAACACTTTCAGAAAGCATGTTTGCACACACAAGATGAGTTATTACAAACAACTAAGAAAGCACCTACCCTTCAAAGGTTGATATTCAGTTCACAATACACTCCGGTCTCTAATATCAAGAGAAATATACAAGATCGGTGGCACATCCTGGCAATAGATAGAACATTACCTCCAATGTTTAGAGCACCTCCAATGATGGCTTATAGAAGGGGCCCTAACCAAAGAAGCCTGCTCGTCAAAACGGACCCTAGGGATTGTTACACAAGTGACTTGCAATCCTGGCTACGTAGAGACAAGACAGGATGTTTCAGATGTACAAATTGTACCACATGCAAATACCTACTAACAGGTCAATCCTTTAAAGACCCAAGATCAGGAAAGTCGATTCCCATTAAGTATAAGCTTAAATGCACCTCTACTTGTGGTATATTTTATCAGATTTCCCTGCACATTATTGTACATTGGGAAAACCATCACCTCTATTCGTGAAAGAATGGCTATTCACAGGAAATCCATCAGAGATGCACTACAAACTGGTTCCTCAGATAAACCTGTGGCTCAGCATTTTGCTCAACATAAACATGCAGTGAACTCCCTGCAATATAGGATTATAGACCAGGAACCTAGTCATCTCAGAGGAAGGGATAGGGGAAGGAAACTTCTACAAAGAGAACTTAAATGGATCAAGAGACTGAATACACTGGCGCCAAATGGACTCAGTGAGAACTTGTCATTCTTGTTTCTTATCAATTTTACTACTTTGTCCTAGGTAATATGGAGGTGGTTTTACAATTATGACAAGAACCCAGGAGTTGCTACTTTAATCCACCATCGGGTGGCGGTAGCTGGATTACCATCATTCCACATTGGATTTGATACTTTAATCCACTATAAGGTGGAAGTAGCAGGATCATGTAGAAATGGAACAGACCCATTTGGATACCTAAGGTGCACATTATTACACTTATGGACACTGGCCAAAAATATTGCTTAGGCCGCCATTATTTGGGGTTGGAACTATCTGGATTTGGGATATTGTAGCTCTGATGACAGAATTGGATACCCATTGGACCCATGGATCTCCAATCCAACTGGGGCTCTGATTATCCTTTATATGTTCCCCCATATGTTTGCTCTGATTCTATGATTATCTCCTTTGGGTTCAGTTTCTAATATCAGACTAGTAGTTGACACATATGGGATTAGATTCCTGATTGCGATATTTGCTTGATCCTCTAATGTCAATAAATTGCTCTCTAGACTGGTGAGAACCATTATCGTAAGCTATGAATAAATCGGCAAGACTTAGGGAGTCACGAAGTCTAGGTTCAACATTATAACCTGCTATAACGTTATGGATATCATATGGTCTTGATAGCATTTTTATTAATATAACATCCTTGTGGACATTTATTGGGTCCTCTAAGGGAGGGATCTGCTGCCTATTATATCCAATTGGTCTGTCTTTCATAATATGTTTCTTACTACGATATACCATGCTCTATGTACCTGAGTGTCTATGTTTATCAGTAGGAGCCTTTGATCTATTGCTTTTACATACGAGTTCACGCATGATGGATACAATATAACTACAAATTGTGTAATCACCATGTGAAGGTACTTGCTACCTGTTGACACTCTTGGTTACTCTACTTGAGAGCGCAACGCGGCTGCGCTGTGCAATGTGGGGATGACCCGGGTGACCGATTGGTAAGATACTATTTATGGTTATTTATTGTGCCTAGATTTAATTTTATAATAGGAAGAGTCCGGTTGGACATCGCTCAGACTATCAGCAGCAAGCAACTAGCGAGTGTGGATTTCTTTTTCCACTCGCATTAGTGCTGCGCGACGTTAGGGAAACTAGCTGTGGTCTCGAGCTTCATACTGTAAAATTATCAAGTATTGGGATTTTATTTTACAGCCATGATCAAGCTCATGTTTTCTCTAGATGATAATATTTATGTATTTTGATGGATCGATTTTCTTGGACAGTTTTCATTATATTTATTAAGATTGTGTATCGGAGGTCAGTTCTCTGTTCCATTTTTATGAGGTGTAGAACACTTTCACTGGGTATATAATTGTTTTATAATCAAATGATATGGAATTCGATTATATTTTATTAATTGTATTTATTGTTTGTCAATTTTAGATTTTCTTCTTTGGCGGGAGATCATCTCACATAGGTCACAGGGTATATAAGGGAGGTGTTTGTGTGTTGATTGTTATCTTGATAAAGATCCTAGTTGGGATTGAAACGTTGATCTGTCAATAAGCCTTATTGCACATAGAAAAGGATCCTGAGTGCGCTAATTTTGTGCTATTACTACCTGTTTATGTATAGTGCACCCAGGCATGTAGCTAATTTTATCGGGAGTGCATCCTTAAACATAATTATTTTATAAATATATATATATATATATATATATATAGTGTTCATATTTTGCATGCACTCAAGTACCTGGTGTTTACATTGTGTGTATATTTAGGGTGCATGTCTGTGCAATGTGTAACTCATATGTAAAAAAATTGCATTTTGCATTTGTCTTTCATAGTATGTGTTGTGTGTTTGTATTTTGTGTCATTGTATTGAGTTTGTTGTGTGTGTTTGCTTTGCTTGAATTTTGCGGTTGTGTAATCTGTTTGCCATTTTGTTCCCAGTATATTTTGTTGTATTATGTGTTGTGTATTGAGTATGTTGTACTTGTGTTATTTGTGTGTTAATTTTCCCTTTGAGACAATTGTTTGTTTTGATGTGTGTGTCTGTACTGTGCATGTGTTTTTGGTTTGAAAGGACAAAACACTTCCTTGAATAGATATTAAAACTTACTTTTGATAGCGAGATGGCAACTCAGTACTTATAAGTTTATACATACTATGGGATTGAGAGTTCACCCACCAATACAGTCCATGAAAACTCACTCAATGTATTTAGTTGCACTATCCGTATGTATGATATTTGTATTACTGTCTGACTTTTGTATGGATACCTGGGACCAAGAAATAGAAGGCTTATACCATCATGTGTAGTTCCAAGTATTCATAGACAGTTTCCAGATCCAGTTAATGTTTACATGAGATTCTCCTTTGTAAGATTATGCAGCTATGGATATGGCATCCTTACTGTAAAGTATTTTTAAGAATATAAATGGCTAAAGTATCCTATATAATAATTCGCTAAATCGTGTGTAACGCCGCAACATGCGCAGTGGACACTGCTGCGCGTGCTGCAGTCATGCGCAGTAGAGACTGCCCGTGCCGCGGCTGATACAGAGTGTCCAGCTCTGTATCAGCCGCAGCGCAGGCAGTCTCTACTGCGTGTGACTGCCCCTCGAACGGGTGCCAGTGGCACTGTGGCCCGTGTAACGGGCTGTTCAACTAGTAACACTAATAAAATAACAACCTTTAATGAACTGCAGCGCATATTTTTTAACCTATGTGCCGCACGTCACACTATATTTCAATTCTAAAAACATTGTAGTTTAAAAATGTGGGAATTTATAATTTGTCACAAGTTTCCTTAACGTTGGGCCAAGTTTCCCTGTTATCTAGAGGATTACATTTTGCTCATTCAGGACAGGTGAATAAGTCGTCACATGGAGAATTAGGAGCTAGAAGAAGGGGATTTGGGTAAGAATAGAAAATGTATATATTGGATAGCATTTCGTGTATTTTAAGGAATAATTAGATAGATGACATTATTATGGTCTGGAGAGGTGGTAGAGACACTTTGAAACAGTTCTTTGAAGAATTAAATGATGAATTTTTTATTTAATGTTCACCTATGAACATAGCCCCAGGAAGATTGAATTCCTCGATTTGAGTTTGTTGACGAAGGGAAGATCTTGACCCAGACCTATTTCAAACCAGTGGACCAGAGTACTTAAAATAACCATACTCCAGTAATCATTCCAAAAGATGGTTGGCTAACATCCCGAAAGGGCAATTTATCAGAATTTGTAGAAATTGCACCGAGTTGGAGGACTATTGAAAACGGGGGAGATTATTGGTCCATAGGTTTGTGGAAAGACGTTTGGAGTATGAAATATTCAGATGAGGATTTGAAGTTAAGAAAGTCTTTGTGAATATCTTTTGTTGGGGAATGAAGTATTCAATATCGCAAGGGGTAGAGAAGGAGATGCGGATGCCTGGGTGTAATTTATCTCCTAGAGTACCCACGTGGTTTAAAACATGTGGGCCATACCAAAAGAATGTTTAAAACAAGACAACATAAAAGAATTAAAAATGGAGTATTAACTCATTCTGTGTCTCACCATTTTAAAGAAAAACCTGATTGTCCCAAATTGTTAAAAGGCTTTGCCCTTGACTTGGCAGGATTAGATTTCAGCAAGGGGACTTTGATGTTATACTAAATAAGCGCAATGCTTATTGGATTTATACTCTTGCACCCTGACTCAGAGCGGTCCAAATGATAAGATAGAATTAAGCTTTTTTTTTTATAATATATTGAATTACCATTGTTATGCTTAAATTTTTAATGTTACGATTAACACTATTTGTGTAAACAGAGACTATGTAGTCATATATGGAGCTACAGTGACCATGTCCTATGTACCTACACCTCTGTATACATTGTGAAGAAATTGCTTTTTTCTTCCTTTTGATAGCTTTCGTTCAATGTAACAAATGTGTTTAGAATTCTGCGGTTGGTTTAAGAATTCAAAGAGCCCGTATCCTCTCACATGTGCATATGCTCCGTTTGCTTGATAAAGAATGTGCGAAACGCGTTGCAGTGGAGATTGGCTGTCTTTCCTGGACAGGATATACACTGATGAAAGACATGCTTTTAAAACAATTTTTTTTAATCACTTGATTTATATAATTTTTATTGCTAAGGTAATTACCTCTAAGGTAGTTGGATACTTGGAATTGTGTTTGATAAATACAGCTGTGTGCCCAGGTGCAAAGTACACACACACACTTATAATATTATCTTGTTGCAAGCGTGAGTGCCAATCCTTTGAGAATTAGAGATACACGTTATGTGGTTGAGCACCCGCCACCATTTGAATTTGGTGTGAATTTCATAGCAACGATGGAGAACTTTTCAGAGATGGCTGGAGTTATGTCTGGCTTTGCTGACAAAATACAGATAACAGAGAAACAGATTGAAAATGCCCTATGGAAAACATCACATATTGATGAAACTGGTAACATATCATTGAAGGGTGCATGTTTTGAAATATTGAAACTTAAGATTGATTTTGATCTGCATGGCATGTTCCTGTCGGATTACTACCAGGCTAAGCGAATACCCCGGGGTTTTAGAATCAAGAATGTACCTACTATAGGAAGATATAATGCAGAGTTTTGTCGTAAATGGATAGGAGTACTAAACCAATGTTCACTTAACCTAATGGTTTTAGTGATAGAAGTTGGTGTGGAAATCACTAAAGTTAGAAAACAGATTTTGGACTTTGAGACTAAACATGAGGATTTATTGAAAGCAGGTACTAGTGTGGATAATCTTGCCATGATGAAGACACAATTAGAGAAACACCGACGAGATCTGTTAAAATTTAAAAAGGCAAAAACGCAGAAAGTTAATTATGAAGCACACTGTCTACAGATGGCTCAGTGGATACAATGAACAGAACCGATTCAGAAGGAGAACGGACAGCGAATACAATGCCCCAATTTTCAAACAATTGATATCAGTTCTGGGGAATCTGAGGATGAAGCGGCTGCTATTCCTGATATATCTACAGGAGCTGTGCCAAAGATAAATACTAGGGCTAATTTTTTTTAGGGAGTACACAAGGGAAACCTCCCAAACCACCTTCAACACACTGAAGAGGAGTAGAAGGAGAAATCATATTAGAAGAGGATAAAAGGAGGGCAACATTGGAGCCAGAGGCTCAAACAAAAGGGGCAAGAACAAGTGACATCTGCTGTATATAACTTGTCAAAACATACCCTCACTAAGGGAGAAGCCCTCTTAAATAAATGATTATCCTTTATTCCTACGTCTAAATACAATTATCTTGAGGGAGATGTTGATATTTTCAAAATGAATCTTTTAAAGGAACAGTTTGGCTCTCAATCTTCTAATCCACCGATTAAAGAAATGAATTTTAAGCTCAAGAGTAGATTTATGTCCCAGTTTTGTAGTCCTTCTATTCAAACCTTTGACATGCTGATAAATGATATGGAACCATCTAAAATTGAACGAATAATAGTACATCCTAATTTGTCAATTGAAGAGCGTAAGGCTATTAAATCATTGAGAGATCATCATACCATTTGTATACGCCCTGCTGATAAGGGTGGTGCAGTGGTTTTGCAAAATTAGAACGATTATAGTGAAGAATTGAATAAACATATTAAAGATGATAGTACTTAACGATTGACTCGAGATCCTACGAAGGAAGTGATGACATCCATCAAGCATTTGACTGATCTTGGTTTAAGCAACAATTGGATAACCGATGATAAAGGTAAATATGTAAGAGGAATTCCCAGTCTGTCCTCTCTTATATGGGCTACCTAAAATTCACAAATCTATTATTCATCCACCTCTTAGGCCTATAGTATCCGCTCGCAATAGTGTCCTTCAATAAATTTATTGATGCTCATCTACAAACTACAATACTGAGTCTCTCAACGTATATTAAAGACACTCCTGACCTCATCAAAATTCTCAAAAATGTGACATTACCAATGGATATCAGTAGCTTATATACAATAATCCCACATGAAGTCGGCATTGATGCTGTGAGACAAATTCTTAGCCAGTCTGATAAATGTGGGTCCACCTATTGAATTTTTGTTGGCTCTGCTAGAAATATGTTTGAAATCTAACTTTTTCCAGTTTGAGGGGAACTATTATATTTAGAAGTCTGGTACCTCAATGAGAGCTGCAATGGCTCCAGCATATGCTAATGCATATATGCATATCTATGAAGAAAAACATATCCTAAATTTCATCAACATATATTATTTCGTAGATTCATAGATGATCTGTTTATTGTGTGGCATGGCTCTGAAGAGACCATCTTACAGTTCAAGAAATATCTGGATGAATTGGATTCACCTGTTAGAATGACTTATAAGTGGGATGTTTCATCTATTGAATTTTTGGATCTACGGATTATGAGAGAAGGTGATAAATTAGGATACAGCCTATATTGAAAAGATACAGACAGGAATACCCTCTTACACTACAGAAGTTATCATCCAGCTTTAAAAACTTCAGTCCCCAAATCTCAATTTACAAGGGTCATTCGGAATAACTCCAACACTATCACTCGTGATATCCAACTGGAAGAGATGATTTATAGGTTAATTGCAAGAGGATATCCTCGCCATTTACTGGAACAGAAAAAATGAGACATTGAAAGAGGACCTAAATAAAAAAACTGGAGAAGAGGGACTGTATGGTTTTTACAACTAAATTTACAGTTGCTGCTCAGCATTTCCAAAGACGTGTGCTCTCAAATTGGCATGTAGTTGCTAAAGACAAATCATTACCTGATGTCTTTCACCAAATGCCGAAGGTTGGATTTAAAAGGGGAGCGAATTTGAAAGATCTCTTAATGAGACCAGATCCGGAGATGAGTTATAAGAAAAATAGATACTTGGCTCCCATCTATGCAACCTGGATGTTATCGCTGTTCTGGATGTACAACTTGTGGATCTATGCGCAAAACTAGGACTTTCACTCATCCACTCCGGTTCTGAAAAAGGATATACTAGAACTAGAGGGTACAGTGGAGAGCAACAAAATTAAACGGAATGGAGGACTTGACATATGAGGAACGACTAAACAAACTTGGTTTATTTACTCTAGAGAAAAGACGGCTAAGAGGAGACCTTATCACATTGTACAAGTATATGAGAGGTCAATACAAGGATCTCTGAGGTGAACTATTTATTCCAAGGCCTGATCAGGTGACCAGGGGACACCCCTTGAGATTAGAGGAAATGAGGTTTAGACTTCAGCAGAGGAAGGGTTTTTTTTACGGTAAGGTCCATTAAATTGAGGAATTCTTTAGCCAAGGAGGTGTTTATGGCAGATACAATGGATACATTTAAGTGAAGATTAGATACATTTCTTTCCAAAGGGAACATACAGAGTTATACTGTTTATCAGTAGGCTGATCAGGAAGGTCTGATAAAGACCAATTTAATTGGTAGCAGGAAAGCTATAAAATTACTGGGGTATGAGGAGAAGGTTGAACTTGATGGACTTGTGTCTTTTTTCAACCTAATTTACTATGTTACTATGTTACATACTAATAAAATATATTGGATAAAACATTGTATTACTTGTACAAGTGACATATATATGATTGCCTGCCCCTGTGGGCTTGCATTTATAGGAAAAACTGAAAGAACATTGAGAGAGCGGATGGCAGGACACCGATTGGCCATAAACGTGACACTTAGGGATGAAAAATCAGATAAGCCGGTGGCTAAACACTACTTGGAAAAACGACATTCTCCCACAAACTTTTCATTTGTGGGGATTGATTATATACCACCTTTACGGAGAGGTGGAAGTAGAGCCCAACTACTTCTACAAAGAATGCTACTGGATCCGTGAATACTTGCAGTCCTAAGGACTTAAATGAAAACCCATTGGGTTGATTTCTGTCAAGCAGGTAAGAACAGGAGCCCCATCACGATTGAAGCATAATCTTTTCACTTTTATGTTATTTTATTTTTTGTATGTTAATTTTTGTATTTTTTATTTTTCATTTTTATGTATGACTAGTTTTGTTCAGAATATTTTTTCCTTTTTTTATATTATATTTATTTTTGCTTCGATTTACGTTCAAAGCTTGACTTGCTGAGTGCCTGAGCACTGTCTGACGCGCATTGTAGATGCAGGGTCGGGTACTGCTCGGGTACACAGTGAGTTAATGTGTTCACCTGTGCCCGCGCTAAGACCCCCAGACATCTCCCAGTGGGTCTGCTCCAACCAGTGCCTAATGGTGAACACCCATGGTCCCACATATCTATTGATTTTTTTTGGGAGAGTTGCCGGTATCCAAGGGCTATGTTTATCCTGATGGTGGTAGATAGGTTCTCGAAGATGGCTCATTTCGTGCCCCTCTCTGGTCTTCCTTCGGCCCAGGAGTTGGCAGTAGTTTTTGCCAGAGAAGTATTTCTCTTGCACGGGGTTCCCACAGTGATAGTGTCGGACCGAGGGAGTCAATTTGTGTCGAGATTCTGCAGGGCATTCTGTAGCCAAATGGGCATACAACTGTCCTTCTCCTCCGCCTACCATCCCCAGACCAACGGGGCCGCTGAGCGTGCCAATCAGGGACTGGAGCAGTTTCTGCGATGCTTCGTGACTGATCATCATGATAATTGGGCCGACTTGTTGCCGTGGGCGGAGTTCGCCAGGAACTGTGCAGTTAATTCATCGTCTGGGAGCTCTCCATTTCTCGTTAATTATGGGTTCCAGCCATGTCTGCTCCCAGACTCGTTTCAGTCACAACAGATTCCGGCTCTGGATGAGCACATTGAGCAGCTCCGCTCCACTTGGGCGCAGGTGCAAAGGTCCCTCAGCCAGTCCTTCCAGAGACATCAGCGGCATGCCAATAGCAGACGGCTGCCAGCGTTACCCTTCCAGGTTGGGGACAGGGTATGGCTTTCCTCCAGGAATCTAAATATGCAAGTGCCATCCAACAAATTGGCTCCCTGGTTCATTGGTCCATTCAAAATTATCCGTAAGGTTAACCCCGTGGCATACGCACTGGAACTCCCGACTTCTATGCGCATTCACAATGTGTACCATGTGTCACTATTGAAGCCCTTGGTATGCAACCGCTATACTATCACTCCGGTGGTTCCTGGGCCGGTGGATGTTCAAGGCCAAGAGGAATACGTAGTACAGAGTATTATTGACTCCAGGAGATTTAGAGGCAAATTGCAATATTTGGTCGACTGGAAAGGTTACTAGCCTGAGGAGTGTTCTTGGGTCGACCAGAAAGATTTTCATGCTCCACGATTAATGAACAATTTTCACTCTAAATATCCTCAGAAGCCTAGACCCTCAGCCAGGGGAGGGGGTCTTTGAGAAGGGGGTACTATCACGGTCCCCGTGATTCCCTGTCAATCTGATGATACCTGTGCATTGGAGGAGGCTGATTGGCCCGCCCAGGATGTTCCTTTTTATACTGGGTCTAAGGCACCTGTCAGATGCCCTTTCGTGGTGTTCCTGATCCCGCGCATTTGTTGCTGTGTTCCTGCGTTCTTGTGTACCGACTCTGCTCGTCTGACCATTCTGCTGTTCCTGCTCCGTGATTTGACCCGGCTCTGGCTGACGTTCCTGCTCTGTGATTTGAGCCGCCACATTCCTTTGCCTCTCAAAGGGGTGTCTGGTACATTAAGATTGCAGGAAAGAAAAACGTGGTCTGAGAATTCGACAGCTGTCAGCGCAGGCGCCGCCACTGTCAAAGATTCCTTAACATAAACCCTATCTATGCTACTCTCACTACTACCTCGCTGAAAGGTGAACCCTGAGAGGTCTGGGAAGTGCTTAATATGCACATCAACAAAACGGGCCTGACTACACCTTATTTAGAAAAAGGGAATCATATCCCAGCTTGTCTTTGGCACCCCCCGTTCTTGGGCCTAGTAACGGTGTTAAAATCACCGCCAAAGACAATCTGCCGTGAAGTATACAGGTAAGGCTCTGTCTCACTGAACAAGCACTCTCTCTCCCATTTAGTCTGGGGGCATAGATGTTAATCAGACTGAGAGACTGCCCGCTCAGTAAGACATCCATAACCACACATCTACCCATCCTTAGCTCAATCACCTTTTGTATTTTTACCTCTTGACCTTTAAAGAGGAAGGCTATCCCTCCATATTTCTCTGTGGCCATTGAAAAAAAGGAGGGCCCCCACTTCCAATCTCTCTTTGCAGCGTGCAGTGCTGCCAGGGAGTCCAGCCGGGTCTCTTGTAGCATCATCACTTGTGCTGAGACCAGGTGGTAAAACTCATAGGCTAAGAACCTGGCCCTGCATGCCTTGATGCTGGCCAGGTTATGGGTTGCCACTGAGATACAGGGTAAGACCGCCATAGGTGATTAAGTATGAGGTGACTTTCCCTTCTTGAGTGCCTTCTCCCCCTCGCTGTCGGAGGGGTACCGCTTGGCAGACAAGCCCGAAGGCAAGATGTCATCTGCCAGCTCACACCTCCAAAACCTGCTCTTCCCCCGCACCTTCCCCTCCTGCCTCCTCTTGCTCCATCATGGACTCCCAGTCAGTAAGAACCGAAAATCTGTTCTGGACCGTGAGGTCTTCCGACGGAGCTGGGTCAGTAGTAGTGATAGTGCCCGATGGTATAATACCCTTGGCTGGTGCGGTGACCCCCGATCTCCCCCGCAGCCACTGCCACGGGTTGGCACCAAGGAGTCCTGGGGTTTTGCAGAGGGACCTGCTTTCACAGGGGACCCAGGAGGAGATGACTTACCTATGGGTGGCACCACAGTCCACCCAGAGTCTCCCGGGACCACCTGCTTCACAGGCCCCCCGTCTTGGGCACCCTCCCTCCTAGGCCCCTTAGCTGCCTTAGGGGCAGACAGACTTAGAAACATTAGGAACAGAAACAGTAGAACAAACTGAAGAAACACAACTTAAAGGGGAAGGGGAGGAGCTTGGAGGCGCAGGCATAGATGTAGTAGCCTTTTTGGGGGCAGCTGTTGACCCTTTGGTCCCGGAGGTATGAGGCCTAGAAACCCCTGAGACCCCGGGGATTGCAGGGCTGATGGCAGCAGAGCCCTCAGTGTGTCAGACCACATGGGCAGCAGCCGCCTGACCCTGTGCAGAGACCAGCCCTGGATCCTGCAGATCATCTAACTCCCCACTCCACAGCTCCTCCAGATTATGCTCCGTGTAGGGGCAAACCCTGTAGGAATGGCCCATCTGGCAGCAGAGGTTGCAACGGATGTTCTTACAACTCTGACATGTCCCAAGCCCCCACACAAACTACACTTCCTCACGTCACAGGTGTTACTCGGGTGGGCTTTGGAACCACACCTGTGACAGACCTTAGGCTGACCGGGATAGAAACACGTCACCCGTTCAGCCCCAATGAAGGAGTTGGGGAGATGCTGTGGGACACCTATCTCCCGAAGCCTTATGGTGACTGTCCATCCTCCAGTCCAAATTCCGCCCTCATCAATGATCTTGTCCGGGGTGGACCTTTTAGCCCACACCAAGATGTCCGCGATCGGGATGGACTCATTCAGCACCCGGAATGTCACTTTCTTCTCCTTCTGGTGCGAAATGGGGATCGTGGTGAAGGACTCCCAGAGCCCTCCCGACACTTCTTGCGACCTCCCAGAGAGCCCAAAACTGATCCAACCCCTTAGGGGAGTTGAAGCTGATGTCGAACTCCCTGGTCCCACTTGTGTGAATAATTATATATATATATATAAAGAAAACTTCTGTGTGCCTGGCAAACACACCCAGGGGCGGCAGTAAGGTGGAGTTACAGCTCTCATTGGGGATTCATTAGGGGCGTGATTTTCACAGGCTTGCAGTGGCCGAAGGCCACTGCTAAAGCCTGTGAAAATCATGCAGGGAGTTGGCCCGCCCACCACTATCCAAGTACACCTCAAAAACACACAAGCCCCACTCAAGACAGACAGAAAAAAATTATTGCACACCCTACAACTGCACGACGGACATCTTACAACTTTGCCATTCACATCCTTCAACATTATACTATAATGTGCCTATGCCTCAGCCTCCTCGCACCACTCCTTTCACACACACACACACACACACTCCCGTTAGTTGGAGCTCTTTACAGATCCCTACACCTGACTATGCTGGCACCACTCATTTCAAACATACATAATGCCCTTACTTCCACTTCTTTACGGCCCCATGGATATCCTAAAACGCGTGCCAGCGCAGTGGAGGAAGCAGGCGCCGATTGAAGCATTGCGCCTGCTGCTTACAGAGAGGGAGGGCATCCTCATTACAGGTACTGCCATTATGATGTTCTGAGGCAGGCAGCCAACAAAGCAGACACAGATTTAACCATGGGGTCTGTGGATTCCAGCGGGTCACGCTACAGATGTTTACAGGTGTACAGTCACATTAACCATTTTACTGCCACAGGGATCTACCCCTCTGATACTCAAACGCTTACGTTTTCACAAACTGCAATACAGCCTCCAAACAATAGCATAGTTATGAACATTGCATATGGCTGTCTTGCAGAGCGGAGCACTACATATAATTAATAACAGGGCACAATGGCATATTTGCCTTAACCTGCGATGTTACATTTGCCTTACCCTGATCGCAGTGTTGCTGAGCGCTGCACCGGCCCCTCTCTCCCCTTCTCTTCCTACTATGGAGCACCCGTGACCAACATTGCAATCATGCTAAGGCAAATGTAATATCGCTGGTTAACGCAAACATGCCATTGTGCGCCGTTATTAATTATATATAGTGCTCCGCTCTGCAAGACACCCATTTGCAATGTTTATAACTATGCTATTGTTTGGAGGCTGTATTACACTTTGTCAAAACGTAAGCGTTTCAGTGGCAGAGGGGTATTACATTTGCCTTACCCTCATCTCAGTGCTAATGATAGCTGCACCAGCCTCTCTCTCCCCTTCTCTTCCTACTATGGAGCAGCACTCAGCAACATTGCGATCAGGGTAAGGCAAGTGTAATATTGCAGGTTAAGGCAAATATGACATTGTGCGCTGTTATTAATGGTATATAGTGCTCCGCTATACAACACAACAAAACCGGACACTGCTCGGCTGCTGAGGCCTTATTGTTTTGCTTTTACTGTTGTCACACTTTCATTCATGGGGTCTGTGGAAAATGGCCTCACCCTTCCTAACGTCCCCTCTACTCAACTCCATTTAATTTATTCCTGCACTAGCTCCACTCTCACCCTTAATACCACGAAATCTGACTTCATAGCTAAGGTGTGTTTGTGTGGGGGTTACATGTGTGTCTCACATTAACCCTTTCACTCTTGTACTGGACTTCAGAAGTGGAGGTACACACTAAAGCCGCGTAGTGTGCTTGCACGGTTGTATGTGTGTGTGTGTATGGATGGATCTATGTGTGTGTGTGTGTGTGTGTATGTATGGAACTATTTGTGTGTGTTGTGTGTGTGTGTATATATGGATCCATGTATGTGTGTGTATGTAAGGCTCTATGTATGTATGGATTTGTGTGTGTGTGTATGTATGGATGTTTATAAATGTACATTTTACATGACTAAATACAAGCCTACAAAAACATGACGGGCAACGCCGTCCCACCCTGCTAGTGGCGAATAAGTCCACTGGGATAAAGCCCAAACCCTTCAGGTGTTGGACCACTAGCTTCCTGTCTGGGACCTGCCCATTCCTAGCATACTGCAGCTGGACCACGTTCTTACGCTTAAAAGGGTCCCTTGGGGAATAAGGCCCCTCTCTTGGTCCAGCCACGGCCGCCTGGTGTTTGGGAGGCCCGGCAGCCCAGGCGTTAACTGGCGCACCAGTTTCTAACTGTTTGGAGCTTTCCTGGGAGCCCCTCTAGGTGTAGGTCCAGACCCAATCAGGACCGCTGCCCCAAGCCCTGCGCCTCTTGCTCCAACAAAGGGTTAACAGAATCAAACTTTAATCATAACAGGATTCTCAACATAAACAAAACTTATAACTGAACTCATAACTGGTTATTTAACAATTAACAAAAGAAGTAGAACTAGAACGTAAATTAGGATTTGGGGTAGACACATGGACAGGGACAAGGGCAGACACAGGGGCAGGGGAGGGGCCAGGAGCGGACACAGGCAGAAGCGGGGGCAGACACAGGCAGAAGCGGGGGCAGACACAGGCAGAAGCGGGGGCAGACACAGGCAGAAGCGGGGGCAGACACAGGCAGAAGCGGGGGCAGACACAAGCAGGAGCAGCCACAGGGGCGGAGGCAGGGGTAGACACTAAGGCTACTACAGGTATAGGGGCCTGAGGCAGCTTCCGGGCCTGTAGGGGCCATGCTGCCCTGGGGAGCTGACAGAAAAGCTGGAGACCCAGTCACTACAGAAGAGGAAACAGAGAGCAGGAGTGAAAGGGAGAGAAAGTTGTAGCCCCCTGCACAGGAGGAGGAGGAAGAGAAAGCGAAGGAAGAGGAAGAAAAGGAGAAGGAAGAGGGAGAGGAGGAAGAAGGAGGAGGAGGAAGAAGTAGTAGGAGGAAGGAGGAGTAGGGATAGAGAAGGAAGGTGGCTGAGGAAGGATCGGGGGGGGGGTTTTGAGGCTCCAGCCGGGGTCTTCCTACTGGGGCCAGTTTTATCCGGCCCCCGGAAGGGGGCAATCACATTCCCCCCACCACCACCCACAACATGGGCAGCAGCAGCAGAGGGCCCCCCTGCCCCCCTCAACTTTTACAACCCCGGCACTAACCTTTCCACTGTTGGTAGGTCCTGGCCCAGAAGCAGCCACTACAAATGACTCTCCCTCCTGGAGGCCGGACGTGACATCACAGGGAGCCCCAGACCCAGGGCAGGAAGTCCCATCCCTGGGAGCAGAAGCCCCGCCCCCTGGACCAGACCGCCCAGGGGAGGAAACCCCGCCCTGGGACCGGAAACTCCACCCCAGACAGCCCAGGGGAGGAAGCCCCACCCCCAGAACCCCCCTCGTGGGAATCTTTAAAAACAGTCCCACGGTCGCCGGCCTCCGGCTGCCTGGACCTACCCTCAACCCCACAGGCCTCCCCAGACACCAAGGTACCTGGGAGAGATGTGCTCATGGCCTGTGGGGCCATGCTCTTTGAAATTCCCTGGCTCTCCTTACCTGTTTCCACTGTACTTGGACAGTTTACCTGAACAGGGAGAGGGGCCAGCCCTGCAGCACAGGGGGCAGTGGGAAGTATGGCTGCCCCAGACTGGGTCGCGGGGATGATGTTACCTGCTCCAGTCTGGAGCACCAAAGGTGGAAAATCCACTTAGCTATACAGGAAATCCTCCCCTGTGCTGCTAGATCCAGAAATGGCCTGATGGAGCCAGGTCTGGCCCCTCTTCTTCCTCTTCTTGCCAGCGTAAATGTCAAGACCCAGGTTGTCCAATAGCTCCTCCAGAGAGAACACCAGGAGACTTGGATTGGTGATACTACCTGCTGTTCCAGGTGGGTCTAAGCTTCGCTGGGGGGGGATCTGGGCCGGTGGTATTGGCTGGGAGGGAGAGGATTGCGCAGATGCCTGGATGGATTGACCCTAGTCCTGGGAGGCAGCAAAAAGATCTTCCTCGCTGGGCCCTGTACTGATTGTGCCCAGCAGCTGCCTCCTGGAGTCCAGGCACTGCTGCCTGCGATCTTTGGAGGAGCTAGCCAGGGAGAGGGGTTTGTAGGGCCTGGAGGCTAGTTCTTGTATTCCCTTCTCCAGGTGATCCAGCCTCTCCCCAAGTTTGTTCCTCCACTTTCAGCACTTTTATCCTCTCCCTCACTGGTTGTCTTTTCTTTGATTCCATATGGTTAGCCATTTTCTTTAGCTCCCCCAGCTCGACTCCCACCTTCTCCTTCCTCCTCCTGGTGTCATCCAAAGCTGCTCTCTTCTCCTCCAGCATCACCCCAATTCTGCCTGGGGTGAGAGGCTGGAGGAGTTTCCCTGCGTAACTTCCGGGTCCGCTGGCAAGTTCTCCTCCTCAGACTTTGCATGATCCTCTTCCTCGCTTCCTCCTTCCTTCTCCTTCCCTTCAGCCTCCTCACACTCCTGCAACCATGTAGACACTTGGTCCTGGGCCTGGAGTCCCCTCTCCCACTGGGCCTTACACTCCTTGCGGAGGGTCTTCATAATCATAAGGTCCAGTGGGGAAATACTGGGCCCAAAGGGGACGCCTACTCCCTTGTTGTACCTCAAAATCTCTTCCTTTAGCCTCTGTCTCTCCTGCTGCACCAACTCCATCTGTTCTTCCAGGGTTCCTTGTAGTGCTTGCAAGCCTCTTATGGCCCTGGGCCTAGGCAGCTCTTTTCCAGGGCCAAATAGTAGCTGGGCCCCCAACTTTTCTAGACACTCCCCAGCCCCATGTGTGTCTGGAAGCCATGGTGTTCAACTGGTAAATAGGCAGCTTCTAGTACACACAACCTCCTTCCTCCACAGCTTGCACTGTACTGTTTGCTCACAGTTAGGCTCACACAGCTCCCCCACAGGTTGGAGCTGGAATTACCGCGGCTGCTGGCACCAGACTTGCCTTCCAATGGATCCTCATTAAAGGATTTAAAGTGTACTCATTCCAATTACAGGGCCTCGAAAGAGTCCTGTATTATTTTTCGTCACTACCTCCCCGAGTCGGGAGTGGGTAATTTGCGAGCCTACTGCCTTCCCTGGATGTGGTAGCCATTTCTCAGGCTCCCTCTCCAGAACTGAATCCTGATTCCCCGTTACCCGTGGTCACCATGGTAGGCACAAAGTACCATCGAAAGTTGATAGGGCAGACATCCGAATGTATCATCGCCGTCGCGGGGACATGCAATCGGCCCAAGGTTATCTAGAGTCACCAAAGCGGCCGGGGGCGAGCCCTGGATTGGTTTTGGTCTGATCAGCGCTGACCCCCAGGGATGCGTGCATTTGTCAGCATGTATTAGCTCTAGAATTACCACAGTTATCCAACAGATGGAGCGATCAAAGGAACCATAACTGATTTAATGAGCCATTCGCAGTTTCACTGTACCGGCCGTGTGTACTTACACATGCATGGCTTAATCTTTGAGACAAGCATATGCTACTGGCAGGATCAACCAGGTAGCTTCCCCTCTTGACGGGGCTGCCGGAGAGGGCGGTGGCAGGGTGGGTGGGGGTTGGCATCCAGAGAGTGAGAGGTAGAGACACCCCTGCTGCTCTGGCCTTCCTTCCTCCCTCCTCTCCTAACCTCTAACACCGGCTGCATCGGGGTGAGGCCAGCCCGCCTTCCCGGGGGAAGGGGGCCCGCCGTCGCCCATAGGGCCGCTGGAGGGTGGCACGGAGCAGGCCTGGGCGGAACGGCAGAGTCTCACCCGGCCTGGTGTCCTGCCGGCATTTGCCGAGGGAGCCCTGTCCCAATGCTCCCAGTCGATTCTCCCGGGCACTCGCGGTAGCGGACGCCTGCCGGGACTGACTGAGCATCGCAAACTCACCAGTG
Organism: Rhinophrynus dorsalis; assembly: GCA_037306005.1. NCBI lineage: Eukaryota > Metazoa > Chordata > Amphibia > Anura > Rhinophrynidae > Rhinophrynus > Rhinophrynus dorsalis. The sequence goes on along the minus strand of CM074723.1, from coordinate 5,710,134 downwards.
GCTGCGTTGGCCGACCTCGCATGTGACAGGGTTGGGGTGGCTGAACCTGCTTCCCCCCCATCCTTGCGAGGACGCCACCTGGAAACCGGCTGTGGGGCTGGCAAACGACAGGGAGGGACCTCTTCCCCTGTAAGCCAGCCGACCAACCTGGGTCGACTGAGGGAAGGGCCCTGTCCACTCGGATGCATGGAGCCAGATCGATCAGAAAGGAGGAATTGGGGGATTAGGGAGAAGTTGAAAAAAAATATATATACACACACACACACATATATATATATATATATGCATATATAAAAAATATAAATAAAATAAGAAAATTAAAAAAAAAAAAATACATTCGGCCACCGGGGGGCACTAGTGGTGATGCATGCCCATGCCCTACACCTTTCCTGGGGGAAATAATCAATGGACAGGGGATAGGATGTGCTTGGGTGAGTGTATGAAAACCGCCACCAGGGGGCTCTGCACCTGGAGATCGCAGGGTAATGGACTACAATCCATAACCAGGCTGTTGTGATCGCTGCCCTGGGTAAGAGTTGCAGGCTGCCCTGCAGATGTTAACGAGCCCTTGCCGGCAGAACTCCAGCGGTGCATTCCTATCATCGAGGACTGGCGAAGCCCCAACCCCCAAGTAAAAGCCTGTGTTTAATTTTATATATTATACTAGTTGAACAGCCCGTTACACGGGCCACAGTGCCTCTGGCAGCCGGTCGCGGGTCTCCCGCGCCTCGGTTGATACAGTGCCTCTGGCAGCCGGTCGCGGGGCAGTCACACGCAGCGGAGACTGCCCGCGCCTCAGCTGATACAGAGCTGGACGCTCCTTCGGAGTGCCCAGCTCTGTATCAGCCGCAGCGCGGGCAGTGTCTACTGCGCATGTCGGGCGTTACACACAACTTGGCGAATTATATAGGATAATCTCGGGTATAATACGCACAATTTTACCCCACTTCACCTTATGTGAAGTGGGGGGTTCGTGTTATACACAACAGTTATATATATAAAAAAAAAAATATAAAGTTAAGGTTGGCAGAGACCTTCCCTCCCTCAGGCCAAAATGGCTGCCAAAGACTTACTTGGTTCAAATTTAACTCCCCACTGAAGTCCGCATCTCTTGCATTGATGAAAGGCAAAATACAAAGCTTCCCAGTGGCCAGCATGCTTCCATTTGCCGCCCGCTTCCTTCAATGGGCTTTCAGGACCTTCCGCCTCCAGCCAATTGGATGGAGGAGGAAGGTCCTGAAAGCCCATTGAAGGAAGCAGGCGGCAAATGGCAGCATGCTGGCCACTGGGAAGCTTTGTATTTTGCCTATCAATGCTTGAGATGCGGACTTCAGTGGGGAGTTAAATTTGATCCAAGTAAGACTTTGTTTGGCAGTGGTTACCACATGCTCCAACAAAAAAGAGGCAGAGGAGGAAACTCCACATACTAGAAGGGGGGGCAGACATAAGAGATCCCAACAAACTGCCCATAATACAGAGAACGTAGAGTTTAATTTAAGCAATAGACCCTTGACATCCGCTGAAACCTCACTGCTGACTAAAGGATCATTTGTTCCTACCACAAGACATAATAAAGTCAACATTGAGGTAGATATTTATAAATTTCAGAGGAAATAAAGTCTAGAGAGTTTCTTTATGAATCAGACCAATGTTACTCCATCCAACTTGAGACCCAAAACTACCTTTGAGCCACCCATGATTGATCCAGCGATTAAGAAGTTTACACGTAGACTTCTCTCCGAGATAGTCAACATTAAACCAAAGAACCATCACTCTAATCTCACTGGTCCAGAAATTAAAGCACTTCAAACACTTTTTAAATTCTCTCTAGCAATTAAGCAACATTGGAATAACCAACATTGCCAGTATGGACGTCGACAGCCTCTACACTGTGATATCCCATGAGGGTGGTGTGGAGGCTGTTAGACGTTCCATTATTGAATCGGAATTCAGGACCCAATATCCGGTTGAATTCTTGTGTGATCTACTTACCCTGACATTAACAAAGAACTACTTTAGATATGAGAAACAGTTCTACCTTCAAGTAGCAGGGACATCCATGGGTTCAAATGTAGCACCTACCTATGCTAATTTATATATGCTGCAATATGAGAAACAGCACATCATACATCCTTTTATCTCCTTTTACCTCCTTTTACAAGAGATACATTGATGACTTGATTATATGGACAGGTGCAGCAGCTGAACTCATGAATTGGATATCCACATTGAACTCACTAGAAACAGCGATTAAATTTAACTACTACTACAGCGAGACAGCAGTTGATTTTCTAGATCTACACATATACAAAAAAAGGAACTAGAGACCATTCTGTTTACTAAACCCATAGATAGAAGTCCTATACTGCAATCCTCTGTCACCCACCAACATTAAAGCGCAATATACCCTACTCCCAATTTCTCAGAAGAGAAAACGATGATCCCAATAAAGCTGAAAGACAAAAGAAAAGAAAAGAAAAGGTGAAAAATTTTCAACAAAGGAGCTACGATCATAAACTCTTAAAAGAGCTTAACCGTATTAAAGGAACACCACAATCTGATCTACTAGTGACTGAAACAGACTAAGACAGTATCACGATCTGTCTTCACTACTCAATTCTTCCCTGGAAGTGAAAAAAGATCGAAGATTTTAAAGCAACAGTGGCCCATTTTATCAACTGATACTAAACTACCGTTTTACTCTACCCCTCCACCGATGGTTGCCTTCTCACGTGGCAGGACTTTGAAGGACTACCTAATGTGCCCTAATACGGCACCAGTCTCTTCACAACCTAAACAAAAAACATGGCTAACAAGGCAAGTGGAGAATAAGGGATGCTTTCGCTGTGCAAACTGCACTATATGCAATTGCATGTTGAAAACAGCCACCTTTCAAAACACTCACACCAATAATAATCCTTTATTTATATAGCGCACACAGATTCCGCAGCGCTTTACACTCATATTGGTTCCTGTCCCCATTGGGGCTCACAATCTAAATTCACCTATCAGTATGTTTTTGGATTGTGGGAGGAAACCGGAGTACCCGGAGGAAACCCACGCAAACACAGTGAGAACATACAAACTCATTGCAGATGTTGTCCTTGGTGGGATTTGAACCCAGGACCCCAGCAAATATATGCAATAAAAACAGACTTACTTGCACTAGTGACTACGTAATCTATTTACCTATGTGTCCCTGCTCTAAAGTGTATGTTGGCAAGAACGAGACATCGTTCAGAGAAAGGATGGGAGAAGTGCACCCTCCATATTCATTTATGTTTTTCATCAGTTATTGACCTGGAGCTTTTTCAGACACCGGGAAGTAGCAGCTTGCAAATTTGCAATGGTAGACTCCCCTGCAGTGACCATTCTTGAACAACCCACTGTGTCACTATCATTATCAGAAGCTAGAGGCATCCTATTCTCAGAAACATCGACAGACCAATTACCGGGTAAGGAACCCCTTGATATATTCAATAATTTGGTTAAACTTAAACAGCGTGAAGTAGATTTACATCTTTATGGTATATACTTGTCTGACTATTACAGAGCTAAACATATCCCTCGCGGCTTCCGCATCACCAATATACCCACTATTGGACGCACTAACCCTGAGTTTTGCAAAAAATGGTGTTGCTGTCTAATTAAATGCTCTTATAATTTAATTCTGTTGGTGACAGAGGAGGTATCGAGGGAACTCAAACTTACACGGACTGAATAGATAATTTGAGTCTACACACGTACCCACTCTTACTGCAGACACGGATGGTAACTGGTCTGATAAGTTAACCCAACAGATTAATACATATAAAACAGTTACATTGTTTCAAAACTGCAAAAAGTAAATCAAGACTACAAAGAAAATAGAGAATATAAGTGGTTGACGGGTACACAAGATCGCCCACGTTATACTCCATGTAACCGTTGAAAAATTAATAAATCTAATTTAAATGCCATTGACTTAACAGGTAACTCAGACTCCAATACCAACCCCATCCCACCACCACCCAAATAATCTTTTTAGGGGGTCACCACAAGATCTGCCGCAAACACAAGAGACCCCACACAAGGGGGCACTTTAAACAAAATAATTACTGCCAAACCATCAACCAGGAAATAACTGTATTCAGTCTCAGTTCTCACAAATACTGAAATGGGTGTTCTATCCAAAGGTTCGTCATTCACTACGCAAAATGACTGAGTTAGATATTGATCTCCATAGATTTCAAAGAACATTGAAATTGAGAGATCACTTTCAGAAGAGTCCTGAAACTACCCACAAAATTGTAAGCCCTAAAAGTTATTTTGAACTCATTAACACTAATCCCTCCATTAAATCATTCATGCATATGGTTTCAGATGCTGTCAAATCCAAACCCACACAGAAAATGTATAATAATCTTTCCAGATTAGAAAGATTATCAAAAAATCTGGCAATGAATCCTACATTAGTCATACGTCCTGCGGACAAAGGAGAGCTATTGTTCTCATAAACTACTCTGACTACAAGACAAATTCTTACACAACTTGGACTCTGATGTTTATATATAAAAAAAAAAAAAAACTTCCATCTGATCCAGTAGTCCGTTTTAAACAGATCATTGACAAATCACTTAATATGGGCTTTACCCAGGGTTGGTTGGAGGAATCCACCTACAGTTATTATCCTGTATGTCCCATATTATACACATTTCCAAAAATTCATAAGGATGCCCACAAACCACCAGGACGCCCTATAGTATGTCAGAGGGTTTTTATTGCTGCCAGTGGCCCAATTTTTGGACTACTGGCTGCAACCTTTGGTACAGGCATTGCCCTCATACATAAAAGATACCAATGACTATCACTAAAATCACTAATTGCCCTACATTGGATGGCGATTTCCTATTGGCAACAATGGATGTTAAATCTCTTTATACCATCATTCCCATATCGGCAGGTTTACAAGCAGTTTCCAACGCTCCTCCTTTATGTCCTCCGTTGAAGAACATATTGGAGCTACTTGAACATTGCCTTACTCTGAATCATTTTTGGTTTGAATATGATTACTATTTACAGATATCAGGCACTTCAGTGTGCTACAATGTAGCACCCACTTTTGCCAACTTGTATATGGCACAATATGAAGCTAGATATTTTATGCCTTTGATGCACACAAAAATTAAATTCTGTCATATATTGATGACCTGTTCCTGACCTGGAGTGATGATAAAGATACATTTATTCAATTCATTGAGTCACTTAATTCGCTGGATTGCCCTGTCAAATTCTCTTTCAATATAGACGCACAAAGTGTCAATTTTCTGGATTTGACAGTCTTCAGAACACCTAGTGGCATAGGTAATACTAATTTTCGCAAAGAAATGGACAGAAATACCATCCTTCATTACAATAGTTTTCACCTACAACATACTAAACAAGGGGTACCTTACTCCCAGTTTCTACGCATCATCCGCAACAATACAGATAAGAACAAGGCTATTGTTCCACTTGAGGAGCTCTTTCACAGACTTCTACGAGGCTATAAAGAAACAAACCTTGTAAAAACCCTCAAAAGAGCATTACGGTTCACACAAGACAAACTTCTCAATACCCATCATAGACAACTGAACATATCTTTTGTTTCAACGTATACAACATCTATACCAGATTAAAAATTCCATCATTAATTATTGGAATATTCTATCCACTGATGATACGTTACCTAAAGAGTTCAAAAACCAACCGCTTTTCAGCTATAAACGGGCGAAAAATCTCAGAGATCTATTGGTTAAGACTGATCCAATACATTGTTAAACAGTCTCAAACCACATGGCTATCTGATAGACCAGGATGTTTTAACCCCATCCCAACAATGGACTTACCAGGTCCGTCCCGCAAAAACTGTCAGTGACAGAGGACATACCTGGTAAGTCACGGAAGTCAAGGTCTCCGTGTGGCTGCATGCCGTTCGAGGACTCCGGAATCATTTAGGAAAAAGAAAAAAAAAAAAAGTTAGTTGGGCGTTAAGGTGACAACCGTGTACGCACGCGGCTGTCACTAAGGGGTTAAATGCACAGGATGCACAACATGTCGACATCTGATTACAGGTTCATTTTTTAAGCACCCACATACCGGCAGGAACATCGACATCAAATATCGCTTAACATACACTAGCACATAGTGTACTTCATTTTATGCCCATGCAGCCTAATGTATAAAGGCAAAACTGTCAACAGTTTGAGGGAACGTATGGCCAACCATCGCTCATCTTTAAGAGAAGGACTCCACAACAGAGTGACAAACCAGTGGTTCAACATTTTATTAAAGCCAATCACACTCTGGCGGACTTAAAATATATGGCTATTGATCATCAGCCTAAATTATCACGAGGAGGCGCTAGAAACTGCAAGCTGATACAAAAAGAGGAAAGATGGATACACGAAACTGAATACTTTGGCCCCTAGAGGCCTTAATGAAAAAAACAATTATGCATGTTTCTTTTGGTATTATAGAGGTGCCATATACTGGAAACTGGGATTGAACACATATCTCCTCTCCAGGGAATGGTGGGCATAGATCCCTCCTTTGGAAGGTATTGCTATCTCAAACACCTACCCTTATATAGGATTTGGAGATAACATCTTTGGAGCGCAACGGATTTTTATTCTTATCGTCCTACCATTTATTTCTTTAAGGTAACCACTCTCTTCAGGGTTGGGTGGGCATAGATCCCTCCATTGAGGGTGTTGCCATTCTTAACACCCTCAGTGGGTAGAAGTGGTGCCACGATTTACATGGGTGACTTACATAAAAGACTTATACCAGTGCTGCATGACAATTTTACAACCAGCATCATAACATCTGTCATCTTTAATATTCTATTTTTCTCCGGTCCATCGGACTTATTTGTATTCGGTTTTCTCTATGCTGAACTTGCAGACCGTCCGTCTGTTCATTGGAACCTTTATTCATTGGAACCGATATAGGATTTTACACTGGTTCTCTTTTTACATATGTTTTTGGGCTTGTTCCAGTTTATTTGATGAATTTCAGCCAGTATTCAATATACAATTACTCCTAGTTTGCCCGGCGGGAACGCGACACTAGATGTATCCCGTGTCCACATCCCACAGAGACACTTCAAGGGTTAATTCAAAATAAGTGACTCCTGCCACTATTGCTGACAATAGATTGTTATGTCAGATGCTGATATGCTCCTCATGTTTCATTTACATGATATCAGAGTGTGTCACTGTTTCTCTTGTCCTACAATCAGTGTATTTAACGTCTCTAATCGGTTCCGATATTGATTCACACTGTATAGGCTACAAAGTATCAGAAGCGCAATACTTTCCATGCATCGCAATATGAATGTGACTCTACTCACTTTCAACATAGTACTTTCATTCATTCATTCATTCAGAATGTTCCTAATATTTCACCGTGATTATTACGGAGAGATCTTTGTAGACTCTAGTACACTGTTTACTCATACACGTTCCTGTGCAATGCGCAGGATACTGCACACTTTACACATATATACATCGTTTGATGTTTACTGATACATACATAGTGCTCAGCGATAGTTCTTCCTTTTATTTTGTATTTTTTTTCACATTATTTCTCACATTTTTACTGATAGTCATTGGTTGTACCAGGGGATGACATCACTTCTTGCAGTCACACTCTCCAACTGCTTGTAGAGGTCACCAGCAAATTGGGCGCCCTCCTGGCGTCTGAATACTATTTAACTCCTGGTCTGTGTATATTTAATTGTCTTGATAAAAGGTCCATGTCTGGACTGAAACGTTGACCTTATAACTTAATAAAAGTGTGTTATGGAAAGTCCCACAGGTGCTGCCCTTATTTCTTTATTATTATATATCCTATATAATAATTCGCTAAATTGTGTGTAACGCCGCGACATGCGCAGTAGACACTGTTGCACATGCTGCAGTCATGCGCAGTAGACACTGCCCGCGCTGCGGCTGATACAGCTCTGTATCAGGTGTGGAGCGGGAAGTCTACTGCGCGTGACTGCCCGCTACCGGGTGGCAGTGGCACTATGGCCATGTAACGGGCTGTTCTACTAGTTTTATTATATAGCTATATATATTTGTGGAGAAGTTTGAGATGGCTCAATTTGTTGATTCATCAGTTGTAGAATCTGTTCAAAACGCAAGGTCACAGGTTCTAGTCCCAGCAGGGTCGACTCAGCCATTCATCCTTCCGAGGTAGATAAAATGAGTACCATTCAATTGGGAAATAATATCTATACCCCCAGGGCATACTTGAAAATGAAACAGTCTCAATGTATCCTTCCTGATAAGATACTTTGATATTTTAATTGCTCTGATCCGTAGAGAGTTGGACTATATGGCTATAACTTTACACAAAAGTCTCTCCTTTATTTGAACCCTAAATAAAAAAGTATATATTTATGTAGTAATATTTTGTATCATACTGCCCTATTTTTGTATTCAAGGTGGTCCCACTATTCAAAGATGTTCAGAGCTAGACTCGTGCTTTGTATTTGATCGAGGAGAGTTTGGATTCTTCATAGAGACTTAAGGCTGCAGGACCGATCTGTGTATTGTGGTACCTATACAGAGAAATTCAGTTACGTAATATATATATGTTGAAAGATCTGCTCTATTATCACCTGACTACAGGTCAGAAACCCTAAGTTACATAGAGAAATATATAAACACATTCAATTTTGGTGAAATGGAATTGCTGGAGCTCTTCCACTTGTATTTGTTTGAGGTAACCAAAATGATCTACAATAAATGTCTTCACCTTTGAAGTCCCGAGTGTTTTTCTTCTTGTTTGGATACTTTTTGAGCAAAAGTTATATCACTCAGGCTTTGGACCCATTAAATGTGATCTTCCCTTCCTATCTACAACATATGTAAGCCACAGCTTGGCTTCTGAACTGCATTAGAATGGCCCAAATATAATCTTTGACTTCACCTTCCTGACTATACAATCACAGTGATACGAAGTAAGATCCTACCACTACACATTTACAAGCTACAGCAGAGAATAATCTGTTACAGTTTTCAACTGAAAAAATTAAATAGCCTATTCACACCATCCCCTGAGGAAACAGACTGATGAGTCCATTATATAGTCACTACCAATTACTAAACTTAGGAGAGATTAGAACTACAAGCATTTGAAACACTAAATAGAGAAAGCCTAACAAATTATACCTCCAGTGACTATCACCAAATATAACCAAGAGCCAATTCATTTCAAAAACAGACTCCAGAAAGTCTAGGAGGACTATAAGAAGAGTATACTCCTGGCTTTCTGGACAAAGACAGATCCACTTTACCCAGTCTCAACCAAAGGAGAATAATCAATCCTAGGAATGTGACCACTTTAGGAGCAGCCACAGAGGACTCTGCTACACACAATTTAGAAGTGGATAATATAGATTCAAATGTAAACTCAATCTAAAAAAAAAACAAAACGTAAGAATGGAACATCTGAAACATCGTTCACAGTGACACCCAGGAGTACTTTTGATCAGTCCAATATTGACCCGGCCATTAGGGCATACACTTGTCAAGTTCTGAAAGAATGTACTAACTTGAAATTCACCCCCAGACACGCAAACATCTCCTACTCGGAGGTGAAAGCCGTACAATTAGTTCTCTAAAGATCCTGGTCTGGTTATCAGACGAGCAGACAAGGGAGGTGCCATTGTAGTGCTAACCACCACTGACTAGAGACGAGATTTTAAGACAATTTGCGGACAATACTTATCTACTTCTATAATCTGATCCCACTTCGACCTACAAACAGTACTTTGACCAGATACTCACCTCCGCCCCTAATGTGTGAAATAGTGATCAGCCTGTCAGTTAAATATCCAATCATACTGCCTACAAAAGATTCATAAAGATCCTACCACTCTCCCAGGGCAGCCGATCTCCACAAGGAGACCACTCTTGCTACCCATAGCAACTTTTTTTTTTAGACAGAATTACAGCCTTTTGTACAATCTATGCCATTTTATTTTTAATGTATGACCTACTGAGGTCCTTTAAATTGATCTCTGGGATTCAAAGATCTGATTTGCTCATCACTATGGATGTCAATAGCCTCCACTCTGCCACCGTGAGGTATAGAGGCTGTCAGGCAATCCACCTGTGAATCTAACAGTAGGTCAGAATACCCATTGGAATTTATTGCTGCCTACTGACCCCAGCACAAAAACAATGGGCTCCAGTGTTGCGTCAGCCTATGCCAACCTCTACATGTCTCAATATTTAAAATAAAACATCAAACATCAACATATATCTTTCTCCAAACACTACATAGATCTGGACTGGTACGGCATTGGAGCTTACTGAATGGGTTACACATCTTAACCAGTTTGACACCCCCATTAAGTTTAAAAAAGCTTGCACTGAGGTCTGTTGATTTTCTAAATGTACAAATTGCTATATTGATGTTGGGCACTATTTTGTTCACTAAACCCACTGACAGAAGCCCAATCCTACATGCAAATAGCTGTCTTCCTTATAGTATTGAGAAACAATGCATCAAATTCTTAGAGCAAGGTTTTTAATTCTACGGTATTGAATACCCAACTTGTGTGCCCTCACGCTGCAATGGGACAAATTGTTACAAGCCACAACAAGAAACCATCACTCATGGGTGTTCACCACACAACATTTCTCTGCTAGTGAAGACCTCACAAGAATACTGAAACCCCATTGGTCATTATTATCAAGCAATAGTAACCTACCATTCTTGGCTACCCCTCCACCTATGATAAAGTTTAAAAGTGGTAGGGCACACAAAGATATCTTAATGCACCTGTACCTCTAAGGCCAGGCACCACAGCTCATGAAACCAAACACACATGGTGCAAGTAAAGATAAAGCAAAGAGAATGTTATCCCAGTGTCCTGCTCACACCAGTGAAGAGGAGTCCAGCACTGGTTCAGTGGCATCCTTGGACGAGGAGGGTGCACAAAAAGGAACAGCAGGGTAGCAAAGGTGAAAGGAATGGCAGGACAACTCCACAAATACTCATCTGAATCACAGACCAACACTGATGTGTCTACTACTTATTCAGAAAAAGGAAAAATGTGCAGAGTTGTTAAAAAAATATTGTAAGAATGCACACTATGCTAGGAAGCAAGGAAGGAGTAGGTCAGCAAAGGTGGAGACCGAGGATTAGGGCCTTGCAAATAGCGTGATCTCAGTAGCATATGTCTAACTGGGATCTAGGCTGCACAAGCGCATTAAGGCAGGTAAATTCATGGGCGTTTCTGTTCTGACTAGGGAGGCAGTGGAGGCAAAGAAATAAGGGCTTATGGGCGAGAAAAATGGTGGGATGACGAAACCAAAGACATTCAATGAATTGTTTAAGGGGTTCTTGCTTTTCGCCAACCTTTACACTGACCAATTCTCTAAGTGGAGATGGAGCGCTGTCAGAGACTTTGTCCTGGGGGAGCATAGAGGGTTAACTAATAGTAGAAATTAACTGAAATGCTGTTTAAAATGTGTTCAGATTCTCTCCTCTTTAAGACAAAAAAAAATGACAGCCATGGTGTCTAGCCAGTAATTTTCTTATGAAAAAGATACTCCCCTATGAGAAAGTCTAAAAAAAATGGCAGATTTATATGACGTTTAATGCCCTCTTACATACATCATTGATGACATAAAAACTGATTATATGTAAGATGTTAAGTAGAGTAAGAGTGCCCTCTAGAGTCTTGAGAGCATCATGACTGGGGTATCCACATTCCGTGAATAATTAGGGATATATTAATATCCAAATCAGGGCATACTGGTGATGTCATGGTATAATGAGATGGATCTTTGTCCAATTATTAGAAAGAGGTGGGGATTACTGATAAGGCAAAAATTGCTAATATAATGCCAAAATATTCTGAGTTCAGGGACTTCCTGAAAAAGAAAACTCTGGGTTCCTGGGCTCTCTTGGCTGATGATCAAATTCCTGACCACACCTTATAACTTCAAGAATCCACACTGATTGACCTGGTAGTTATATTTTATTTATTCTAATTCTGCCTAATTACAAAATAAGTATATTTCCTCTATATTTGAGGAAAATTTATATTTTATATTTTATTACTGGCCTGGCCAGTTTTATGGAAATTATAATCTGCTATATTTAGCATAGTCATAAAAAATTACACATAATTAATTTATTTTTATAAATTACCAGAGAGATCATAAAATAGAGATAGCAGTGAGATATATTTATCCTTGTGTATATTGGTTAATATAATGTTATGTCGAATATTGTGTTTCTGGTAAAATTCTAATAGCTAATATTTAATCAAGGGAATTCTTGGAATTCATTTATTAACTCTCTAACTGCTGTTTGTCTATTTGTGGTGTGCATTCTAAAGTTCTTTGTGAGGGTACTAGGCTTATATTTTGTAAATTAGAGGTATTCATTTCTAATAGACAAAATAACTTCTGGGTGTGGCACCTATTTTAAACGAGTGGATTAATCCTTGGAGTGCCTATAGGTTTTATATATATATAGCTGTAGTCAAAGTTATGATATATGTTGCACTGCTAGACATATGTTACTGGATTAATTTTGGTAGATTTGTATAATTTGATTGACTATATTAATTGCAATTTATATATTTTATTCAGAGGTAAGCAATATTGAATTCAGTAGATAATTAAATTATAGTGATTCAAATCTGGGATTCTATTCCAGTTATACCCTAAATTTTATTATTGATATATGATACAAGGAATTGTTAGAGGAATTATTTAATTCATCTCTCATCATAATTGGCATAGTCTACACAGTTTCTGGGGCAGAGGTATTAAGAGACACTGCGGCCAACTGTATTATATTAATTGTAAGAATCAATTAACCTGTTCTATTCTACTGAATGCAATTACTATACCTCTGAATATACCTGTGTGTGGTTAACCCTTGTACCGCTGGTAATCCTTATGGTAATAAGTGTGGTTTGATTTTCTATGTACCTGTTATAATTGCTAATCACATATATTTCATTGTTACTGATACTTGTGTATATATATTGTATTTTAATAAAATATATATTTTTGCACAAATATGAAGGATTGATTCTTGTGATCAATTCGTTACTGTGAAGTAGAGTGTCAGTACATTAAAGATAAATGTCTCGAATTATTTTGTCAATTGCCTATTTAAGTGAAGAAATCTAACCTGAGTGGTTCTCTGTTTTAACCCTTTGGATACCTTCATATAAATAGCCCGACAGATTTTTGGAGGTTCCACCGAGATCTTTATATAGGATTGACACATTTGTCAAATAATTTTATTGGCAGATATATTACACTAACATTTGTGCTTAAACATGTCTCAGTCAAATTCTTCTGTATCTGATCCAATGGAACAGACCAGAAGACGACATGAAATGGGCTGTAGAAGGGAGGTTAATTTATGTCATCCATTCTCACCTCAAAATTAAAAGTGATGCACAGCAATGGTGTAATGATATAGAGCTAAGGGTGGACTCCCAATTTGATAAAATGTGGGTACCTGATAGCTTCTATTATCGAGCATTGAATAGGTGTATAGATCAAACTAAGGCAAGGGATTTGGACATCCAGATTTTATTAATTGTGCCCGAATTCTTAACTATTATAGGCTTCCAGAGAAACAAATTGGAGGCTAAGCAAAAAGGTATAGAGCCACTAAAACAAGCACTAAAGGCTCAGACTGAAAAGATTTCTGAGTTAGAGGAAGAGGTGCATAAATATGTTCAACTTGCAAATGCACAGGAAGAGCAAATTAAGTCTCTCCAGCACCAGGTAAATGGGCTACAGAGCAGGCGTAAAGCAGCTCGAGGAAATGTGGTCTACAAAAGCACAGAATACTGCATTAGTGCCAATATGTATGATCTACAAGGTGAGAAATACATTTTGCAAGAACACATTAGGCAACTCCAATCCCATTTAGACAAGTGGGTTCAGGACAATATAAAATTGCGAGAGCAAGTGTTGGTATATCAAGCCAGTGATAATGCCCCTAAAAGGGATAAATCAGTGGATCTAGATATGTTTAATGTCTTGTCCAGCCAGATCCAGGAATTGTCAGAAAGAATGCAGGCCCTTACTGCTTCTGATTCTGACCATACCCCCTCTGAGATGGGACAGGATATTAGTCCTGACAAGGTAGTTCAGGCCCAACCAGCTATACCTAGTAGTCGTCAGGATTACTCACCTGGGGAGGAGGGGGCTGTCAGTCCTCAGAAGTCACACTTTTTGCTGAAGTGTGATGATGAGGGTAACATCCCAGAGCAAGCCACACACCCTGCACCACGGAGCCTTTTAACAGGGCACAGATTACCCTCTAACAGGGAGTCAATGCTCAAACCTAACAGGAGGACAATGCCCACATTAAGTAGGTTTGAACAGGAAGAACAGTCACCTTTAGTTGAAGGAACTAAAATAAGATTTCTGAGGGATACAGTGCCAGTTTTCCACAGAAAATCTAAAATATCCACTGTGAGTCATTTAGACCGTTATACTGAAACACTTGCATCTCTAGGCCTTCATTCTGACCATCATGAAATGTATTACATGCCTTGGGTTTTTGATGTTGCAGAGAATTACTCAGTTCTTTAGCTGAGATGGATATCACTACCTGGGATGAAACAGTGGAACAGATAATCCTAGCGTTTGGTCCTTACAAAACTCGCCATGAGGCTAAACGTGCTATATATGCACTAAAATGTAGGCCAGACCAGGACCCCAGGCAATTCTTGTCAGAGCTCAAATGTGCCTATATCCTTGCAGATTTTCACTCATATGAGTTCAGGGAACTGTTCTTTAATGATTTGCCTAGATACATGAAAACTAATCTAGCTAGGGACTATTCACCCCTATTATCACTAGATTGGTTACTCACTCAGGCTATTAAGCTGTATAATGCCAGCAGAGTGAGAATACCCCAGCTAGGGACAAGAAGCCTGCCTCCCAGTGTGTAGCAGAAACATTGGTTGCGGATAGTTTGCCCTTTGAATCTGGAAAGAGAACCTATGCAGAGGTGTTAAAATCTCCACAGGTTCATAAACAGGCACCAGGACAGAAGGGACCTGCCTCTGTTAGTTCCCAGGGGTCTAATAACTCAAATGGACAGAAACCATTTTTCAAGAGATCCCAGGGATCCAACAAAAAACAAAACAGATCCAAGTTTCCCAGGAGGTTCAAAAAGAGTAAAAACTCTAATAATCAAGGGGCCCAGCAAAATCAGCAGAATAATAAGTCTGATTCTGGGAACCAAGGTCAGAAGCAAGTAAGTCTTAAGGTCCAGGTTAACAACCTAACAGATATGATGGCAAAAATGCTGACTACTATGGCACAGCTAGGCCAAAGTCCCAGTTCTGATACCCAGCAAGGACCTAACCCTTTTTTAGGGACAGCCCCAGGAGTGGCGACTGCCACTCATTAACAGAACAGGGTAATGGTAACCAGGCCTTAGGGGAAAAGAATAACATTGCTTTACCCTATGTAAGTCCTATAATAACCGATAATGTTTTAACCAACAGGAATGCGAACCCATTTTCTTTACAGGATATAAATGCATTGTGTGACTAACATTTCTTCCTTATCTCACCCACAGCCAAGTACACATAAGTCCATCCCTGATGTCACTTCTGCATTTCTTCAGAACAGGTTGAAGGAGAAGGGGGAGTGAAGGGGGATGCTGCAGCTGTACAACATGACCAAGTGGTCAGCAAGTCTGCTCCTACAAATTCAGGAATTAACTCTTGCAGGCAGTGGAGGGATTATAAGACGATCTTACATCGTAATTATTTATGCAAAATGCATGAATTTGAAGGAAGATATTTTATTGATGTTACATTGCAGGGGCTTGATGACCTAATCATTTCCAGTCTCCTGGATACAGGGTCACAAGCTACCATCTTATCTAGCTCCCATTATCATCAAATTATGGAGGAAGCTTCTGTAAACGTGGACGTGGACCCCTTGCTCACAGTGCCTAGAGAGATCAGCTGCACCTCACTGATAAGGCCCAACAAGGCCGAAACATACGTCTGGGGTTGGCTGCTTCTCTTGTTCAGAGAGGAATTGCTTGGTATTTCGTGGCTGGACTGCCTTTTGGTAGGATCAGTATGATGTGCTTTAGGATATTTCCTCTCTGTGAAAGGCACTAGTTAGCTAAAAGAGATTGCACCCTGGGTAGGATACTTATCCTATAGAGCCTTATCACTTTGAGGGCAGGCTCATTCCTAGTTGAGAGTCTCTGACTAGCTCTTTTGGAAGCTTCTGTAAAGCCAGTGTTAAAGGCATTTGATGGATCCCTAATAAGCGTAGGAGGTAACCCCTTAAACGTATTGGGAACCACAGATAAAATTTTAATATCGGTAACAAATCATTTACACAAAGTCATAGTAGTTGAAGTTCCCTATAACAGATTAATTATAGGTGCCGATCTACTACGGCGATTAAGTCCCGTCATAGACTGTGTGAATAATGTCATCTGGTTGCAGGTAACCCCAATCAATCAATTATGAACAGGCATTGCAACGCCCCCATAGAAATCATCATGTGGTAGAGGAAAATAGGGATACTATTGAAATCCACTTTGTCAATAGCCAGAACCCTAACCTCACTGTTTTACAGATACCCAATACCGATACTGAATATATGGAAGGTGATATCTCCATCAAGGCGTTACCAGAACAGATTCAGAATGTGAAGCTAGAAGGCGATGTTTTAACCATCTCTTCACAGATCACCCTCTGAACCCGCAGATCCAGAGAATCATTCTCAATATCTGACGTCTATTGACAATACAGGGGGTGAGTTGTTTGTTCCCTTACAGGTTAAAGACTTGGGGAGGATCAAACAGGCCAAACTGAATCTGAAATTGGAAAACTGTTACATTAGTAACAGCCTACTGATGGAGGTAAGAGATCCTATCCATATGAAGTATCTAGCGCCATATGATAATTTGGTACATGACCTAGATGACGATGCTATGAGTTATAACATTGTTGCGAGGTGTCTTATCTATAATTCTAGGTGACAGGTCCGCCTAACATGTTTTTCTTGTAGTGGAGAATCCCCAACACCAGATCTATATAGGCAACGATTTAATACATCGTTTTGCCACCCAGATTGATCTGGTGAATAATAACCTATGGACTAGGTTAGAAGGGAACCCTTGTGGATTTCAGGATGACTTAAAAGCCCTGAAGTCATGCCAACAGTTGCCCTATGCAGTAAAGTTACATGTAGCTAATAAGGTCACTTTACCTGGTGGGGCAAGTCAGGTCTCCATATCCTTGCAGGTTTGCAGTGGTCAGAACCTTGAGAATCCTGATGCATTAATATGCCTCTCAAATAGGATTCAACAATTAGGAATTTCTGTATCACACACCCCTATGGTGAGCATTCATAGAACACCAGTCCACACTGTGGTAAATAACATAACCCCACACAGTATTACCTTAGCGAAAGGAACTGTAATAGGTTATGCTGTGGATTCAGAATACTACACATTTGGGTTTCGGAACCAAGTAATAGGCCTACTACCTGATAATTATCTGTCTGAGGAGCAACTAGTTGAGCAAATGTTTTACTCCCTCCCAGAGGGACTGTTTTCCATTCAATCCGTGTATCCATATAGCCCTGATACAGGTACATGCCGGATTGAGGAATCCTCTCTGGTATTTGAACAGATGGAGGAACCAGAGTCCCGAGAATATCAGGAGGCTATGGATAAGGTAAGAGTAAATGCTCACGATTTATCTACACAGCTTGAGGAAACCTATGAGTTAGGTAAGCCTGAAGCATTTCCAGGTTTTAATGAGCTAGTAGAAGAGAAAATCTCTCTAGCCAATGCGTGCTCTGATGATTATGAACGCCAACAGCTAAGGGAAATACTTATGGAATTCCAAGAACTGTTTGCCAAGGATTAATGACTGTGGTTTAACATACACGTCGCCCGCATACAAACTGACCCTAAGTTACCTCCTGTATACGTCAAACAGTACAGTCTTCCACTTGCGTCCTATGACTCATTGGCAGAGATCATAAGGAACCTCAAAGAAAGGGGTATTATATGGCCAGTGCACAGCTCATATAATAACCCCATCTTGGGAATCCTTAAACCCAATGGTCAATGGCGTGTGTGCGCGCTGACTTAAGGCAACTGAACAAACGTGTGTGTATATATGTCCGGCTGGCCGGTGCCGTATATAGATCAGTGTTTGGCTCAGATGCAAGGGTCCAAATTCGTTACAGCAATTGACTGTGCCCAAGGGTACTGGACCATTAAAGTCAGTGAGGAAGATCAATATAAGCTAGCTATGCCTGATGCTATGGCTAGGGGGACTCTCTGCTATGTGGATGATTTCCTGATTAAAAGTACTACCTTCCAAAAGCATATCACAGAGATTAAATATGTGTTTAATCAGCTAAAGGAAGCTGGTGTTAAACTGTCGCTCAAAAAGGCACAGATGTTTAACTGAAGGGTTAAACCCGCAAAGAAAGAAGGTGGAAGCGATAGTTAAATCCAAAACACCAACTAATCTCCATGAATTGAGATCCTTCCTAGGCATGATTAATTATTCCCGGAAGTTTATTGATAATTATTCAGAAATAACTAAACCACTATTATCGAAGAAAGCTCAACCATGGATCTGGGGTGAAGCTCAGGAACATGCCGTATCTGAGCTCAAGAGTAAACTCACCCAGGCTCCTTGTCTGGCTTATCCAGAAGGAGGTAAGCCATTTTTTCTTGAGACAGGATTCACTAATCTTATTCTCAGCGGGGTTTTGTATCAAAAGCAGGATAACCTGAATAAGGTTATTGCATATGCTAGTAAATCCCTGTCTTCCGTGGAAATTAAATTTAATGACTGTGAGAAAGCTTTATTGGCTACTGTTTGGGCATTACAGAACTTTCATAGTTTTATTCAGGGTGAGAAGATCATTGAAACCGCTCATCAGCCTTTGCAGTATTTGCAAAGTGACCGGATAAAGGAAAGACACTTCTCCAATAGTAGGGTCACCGCTTGGACATTATCCCTACATGGATGGCCATTAAAAATTAGGTATAAGCAAAACAGGAAGAATCCTGTAGCTCATGGACTCGCCGAGCTCCATGATTGTTCAGCACCTCCCAAGGAGACTGCTACCAGTGGAGACGATTACCTTGAGGAACAATTGCTTTCCCCCTATAAGGCATTTGACGAGAATTATTGCACAACCTTACCAACCGCGTACATTGACGGGTGTTCCTACCATGTCACGACTGGTAATGAAAAAACTGGTGGCAGGTATCGGGATTACCTGGACAGGTGAGTGCCCTATTATATCTAAAGGGTATAGTCTAGGACCACAAAGTAGCCATGTGGCAGAGCTCTGTGTGGTCTATAAGACAGTCCTCTTAGCTATTGAGCATAACATAAAGGAGTTTGTCATTATAACTGATTCAAATTATGTTCGCCATAGTTTTGTAGAATACCTCCCAGGTTGGAAAATAAGCCATATGCTCCGATCCAATAATAAACCAGTGAAACATGGTAAATTGTTTTGTGAGGTTGACGATCTCGTAACAGCAAATGGCCTTACCATCTATTGGAAAAAGACCAAGGGGCATTCTAAGGTCCTAGGCCCTGAAAAACAAGGTAATGATCTAGCCAATCTATTGGCTAAAGAAGACGCCCTTAAGGGGGAGCCCTTAGATATATCCCATCTATTGTGTCCTGTACAGGTAAAAGCTGTTACTAGGCAACAAGCCCATAACGAAGCAGACTCCCCGGTAGCACAGTGGATTCAAGACTCACCTAGTGAGGACTTGATTACAAGTCAGAAGGGGGACACTATCATAGGGCTATTCTATAAGCACATAGAAGATCCCCTAAACCACCGAATTTGAGGAAGATTGGGTGGGGAAAGAAGACTTAAGGATCTTGATGAGATCCAAGGCCCAGTTCCATATACAAGATGGTCTGTTAATCAGAACTTGTAAAAATGGAAAACAATGGGTTGTACCCATTGCATTTAGAGGTTTAATGCTCCAACACTCATGATGCACCTACTTCAGGGCATCGAGGCGACAAAATAATGTATGAGATTCTCCGTGATTATGCATATTGGCCTCATATGCTTAAAGATGCACAAACCTATTGTCAAGGTTGTTTGGTGTGTTCCCAATTCCAACCATCTGGCCCCACTCATCGTGCACCACTACAGAAAAGGGGGATGTCATTACCGTGGTCGGATATTCAAATAGATTTTATAGGACCGGTTACTAGGACAGCAAGGGGGAACAAATATATGCTAACGGTTACTTGTCTGTTAAGCAAATGGGTTGAATGTTTAGCCGCAAATAATACAGCAGAAATTGCTGCTGCTTTGTTAATTAACCATGTGTTCTCCAGGTTTGGCCTTCCACAGCGGATTGAATCTGACAGAGGTAGTCATTTCACCAGTGAAGTGATGAATAAACTTTGGAAACTATTGGGGGTAAAACGTAAATTACATATCGCTTACCGTCCTGCGTCAAGTGGTGGGGTGGAGCGATATAATCAATCCATTGTTAACATTCTCAAGAAGTTTGCTAAGGAATCAGGTAGGGATTGGGATCTTAAACTACCCCTAGTTCTCATGGCTATTCGGGCTACTCCCAGTGCAGCCACGAAAATGTCACCATTTGAATTAATGACAGTTAGGAAGATGGTCCTACCCCAGCACTTGCTATACCGTACGTCCGATCAAAATCTAATTAATGTCTCCACAACACACCAATACGTAAACCAGTTACGCAAGCATTTACAACAAGCATTTGCACAGAAAAATCTGGAGAAAGCAGTGGTAAGTAATAAGACTTACTATGACCTAAAAGCCACCAAAAGGGAGTAGGAGGTAAATGATCGTGTTTATCTGTACAATTTTGCAAGAAACCAGGTAAAAGAAAAGAAATTCTTACCCTCATGGAGAGGGCCATATATCATTATTGATAAATTATCTCCAGTGGCCTATAAGGTTTCTATCCCTATTAATGGTGAAGTTGTAGAAAAGTGGGTTCATATAAACCAATTGCGTGCTTGTCACCCAAAACCTCAGTTACAGATCATAGGAGAAGCGGAAGAACAAGGATCCTAATGAATCAGATGGATGAGTATCCTCGATTGTACAAATGACATTGTCATATCTGGTTCTATTGTCTTATGTTTCAATGAAACGTCGCTCTCTTTTGTCTGTCTGTGTGGCATGTATGTTCTCCACTAACACTAACATATCTCGTCAACAAATGGTTTGATGCTATGATTCTCTGAACATGTTATGCTAATTTTATTTTTCATTTTGACAAGGTTTTGTTTGTAGCATACAGCTGAGGGTCATTCCTCTGTAAAAGGGGGAAGAGTAGAGACAGAGTTAGTTTATGATGGTTTAGCTTAAGGCTAGCAAGGCCACAAGCAAACTTGTGCAAAAATAATACAGTAATCATAACAGTACCATGGTCATAGGGATACTGATTGAAACTGTATTGTCATGTATGTATGCATGCAACAAATGTTTGAATAGGAGATCACTTATGTGTAATTTCTTTTAGACCAAAGAAATTAGTGACTGAGGACAGTGAAGAAGTTTATTTGGAAGGCTGTGATCTGGATCATATTACTGATATGCCAAGAGTTTAAAACAGAGCCCATCGTAATCCCTGGACCATCATCTGGCATTATGGTGCAAGAAATGCCCGGGTTCATCCTTACGGAGAAACGACATATCACAGAAGATATTTGTGAGTGTGGATCCGAAGATCGCAATAGAAAAGAAATTCAACATTTCACAGTTCCAGTCTCAGGAGATGTCAGCATAGTATGAAATGTATGTGGAACTAGTACAGAACCGAGTCAAGGAAATTCTGGAGCAAGCCAGAAAACCTTTTATTCCAGGCTCTCATTCACTAAGCCATCGACCTTAAAGATTTATAAGATTTTTCATTGGAGCAATCGTGATGTTGGTGGTGGGAATTGTTGTGGGAGCGTCACTTTCCATAGCAAATACGGTGACTATGAAAACACCAACTGGAAATGGACAATTTGAGAGATAATTTGAAATACTTGCATAAGTCCTTGGAACTACAGAAGTATTAACGGACGTCATACAAGTTGTCAATGATACTGTGGTGACTACTAATCTTCACTCTGAACTAAGTACTCTGTCCACCATATTGCATCAAGGTCATGAATTATTTAAACAAGAACTTCTGTTTCTACATGACCCTATTATATTCTTTTCAGAGGCCTTCGCTGATAACATACAAAACGCTATGGACGATCTTAGGAGGGGACAGGTTCCTTGGTATTTTGTGGACAGTGACGTCATTGCCCAATTGATCAGGAAGGAATTTCAGAAAGAGGCGACTGACATGCAAATCGACATTGCTTATGAAATGGGAAGTGCATTGCCTCTTTACATTAATCCTGAAACAATGGAAGTCTGTTTTTTATTAACTGCACCATACATTACTCTCAATAATGTATATCAAATGAAACAAGTTCACAATGTGGGTACCTGGAAAGACAATATTAAAGTCAAAATACATACTCCTAATATAATTGCTTTTCAGGAAAGTGATCCAGATCTATATTATGTAACACTGCTAAATGATTGTGCTAAATTTAAAGATAATTATGTGAAGGAAAACCTTTTGAATTCGATGCCACTTGTGCTTTATGCGGTATTGAATATCAAACACGGATCTGAAAAATGTGCTGTAACTGAGTAAAAGTGATGATCAAAGTATCGATCAAGCAGTTTTAGTAGGAAACAGATTGTTAGTAAGTACGACCCTCGCTAACTATCCTATACAAAGAAACTGGCATAGCCAAAGTCATTAACCTTCCAGCCCCAGTTTCACTAGTCAAAGTTCCACTAGGAACTCTAGTTACCTTAGGGACTCAGACCTTGTATTCAGTGTTAAATTCCACCTATAAGTGAAGTAGAAACTATTGACGCCTTACAAGGGAGGGACATTCCAATAAATAAAGATTTAAAATATTTATTCGAACATAAAGTTAACCATACAACTTCTGATCCGCAAAGATAACTTAACCATTGATACCTTTAAATATTCGTTACAGGATAAGGAGATCATAAGTCAAATACGATGGTTGGATAATTTTAACAGTGTAATCCCTCCTTTTCTCGGTCGTGTTTATATGGATCAGTGGACTCACCATATGTGTTATAATAAACTCATAGACAAACCAAGTCAATTTTTGAATTTGATAATGGGAGAAGAGTACACTTCCGCTTTCTCATTTAATTTCTGGAAGTATAAGATGACAGTCTCCTCCAGTTTAGCAATAATATTTTAGAACTTTTATCAAGTTAAAAAAATTATGCTAAAAGGGGGATTGTCAGAGACTTTGTCCTGGGGGAGCATAGAGGGTTATAATAGTAGAAATTAACTGAAAATCTGTTTAAAATGTGTTCAGATTCTCTCCTCTTTAAGACAAAGAAATAACTGACAGTAATGGTGATAAATAGATATGCTAGACAGCCATGATGTCTAGCCAGTAATTTTATCTTATGAAAAAGATACTCCCCTATGAGAAGGTCTAAAAAAATGGCAGATTTATATGACGTTTAATGCCTTCTTACATACATCATTGATGACATAAAAACTGATTATATGCAAGATGTTAAGTAGAGTAAGAGTGCCCTCTAGAGTCTTGAGAGCGTCATGACTGGGGTATCCACATTCCGTGAATAATTAGGGATATATTAATATCCCATCAGGGCATACTGGTGATGTCACGGTATAATGAGATGGATCTTTGTCCAATCATTAGAAAGAGGTGGGGATTACTGATAAGGCAAAATTTGCCAATATAATGCCAAAATGTTCTGCGTTCAGGGACTTCCTGAAAAAGAAAACTCTGGGTTCCAGGGCTCTCTTGGCTGATGATCATATTCCTGACCACACCTTATAACTTCAAGAATCCACACTGATTGACCTGGTAATTATATTTTATTTATTCTAATTCTGCCTAATTTCAAAATAAGTATATTTCCTCGATATTTGAGGAAAATTATATATATTTGCCCATAGAAGCCTGGCCAGTTTTATGGAAAATATTATAATCTGCTATATTTAGCATAGTCATTAAGAAATTACGCAGCATTAATTAATTGTTATAAATTACCAGAGAGATCATAAAATAGAGATAGCAGTGAGATATTTATCTCTGTGTATATTGGTTAATATAATTTTGGTATGTCTAGAATATTGTGTTTCTGGTAAAATTCTAATAGCTAATATTTAATCAAGGGAATTCATTTATTAACTCTCTAACTGCTGTTTGTCTATTTGTGGTGTGCATTCTAAAGTTTTGTGAGGGTACTAGGCTTATGTTTTGTAAAATTAGAGGTATTCATTTCTAATAGACAAAATAACTTCTGGGTGTGGCACCTATTTTAAACGAGTGGATTAACCCTTGGAGTCCCTATAGGTTTTATATATGTTGCTGTAGTCAAAATGATGATATATGTTGCATTGCTAGACACATGTTACTGGATTAATTTTGGTAGATTTGTATAATCTTTGACTATTAATTGCAATTTATATATTTTATTCAGAGGTAAGCAATATTGAATTCAGTATGTAATTAAATTAGTGATTCAAATCTGGGATTCTATTCCAGTTATTCCCAAATTTGATTGATATATGATACAAGGAATTGTTAGAGGAATTATTTAATTCATCTCACAATACCCCTTACATCATAATTGGAATAGTCTATACAGTTTCTGGGGCAGAGGTATTGAGACACTGCGGCCAACTGTATTATATTAATTGTAAGAATCGATTAACCTGTTCTATGCTACTGAATGAAATTGTTATTATACCTCTGAATATACCTATGTGTGGTTAACCCTTGTACCGCTGGTAATCCTTATGGTAATAAGTGTGGTTTGATTTTCTATGTACATATTATAATTGCTAATCACATATATTTCATTGTTTGATACTTGTATATATTGTATTTTAATAAAATATATTTTTGCACAAATACAAAGGACTGATTCTTGTGATCAATTCGTTACTGTGAAGTAGCGTGTCAATACATATTAAAGATAAAGTTCTCAAATTATTTTATTGTCAATTGCCTATTTAAGTGAAGAAATCTAACCTGAGTGGTTCTCTGTTTTAACCCTTTGGATACCTTCATATAAATAGTCCAACAGCGCTTTCAGGTACATGGACCTCATAGTGGATACACACATTACGTTGGGGGTCGGCATGTGCAGAATGACAGGGCATTTAGTAAGAAGCTGACAATAAGAGGCTAACGTTTGGTCACAGGGACATGGACACATTGGCAGGTATGATAACGCATAAGAGGGGGCACCACTACACAAATAGTTATGCTGCAAAGGGAGGCAGTGTGGTTAGAGGTCCGAGGGGCCCCTAATTAGATTGTAAGCTCCTTGGGGCAGGGTCCCTTTCCCAGTCTGATTCCCTTGCTGCACATTCCTCCACAAATAATGCAATGATTGCACTTAAGCTTAATGCTCTTAACCCAGTTCTGTAGTTTTGTATTATATTATTTCAACTCTTGTAGAGATACATACAATGAAAGAAAGTCCCAGTGGGTCTTCGTCTGTAGATTCAGGCACAGTTGCTCACTCTGCAGCAGGGGTCACCTTGCAGCAGACTGTGGCAAGCAAAAGAAAGCTGCACCCAAGGCCAGTTCCTTTAGGGGGGTGATGCAAAGGGCCCATTCCCCCATCAGGCTCCACAGGCTAAGTGGTTAAAAAGGTATCCAGACAGGATTAGTGCAAAGTTCTTGTTGGATGGGTTTACTTCAGGTTTCTCCATCCCCGTTGGGAAGGAGCTGCTCCCTAGTAGGTCAGTTAAGAGCTTGCCTTTGGCTTTTGAGCTTCCACAGGTTGTTCGTGATCAGGATGGACGGCCCATTCAGATCAATGCCATCACTACAGTTCATTTCTCCCATGGGAGTGGTCCCCAAAAAAGAAATGGGCAAGTTCAGGTTGATTCAGCATCTGTCATATCCAGAAGGAACCTTGGTAAAGGATGCCATAAAGATATTTGTAGTGTTAACAGACAGACATTTGACAGGGTATTGGGATAAGGCCACCAAGTCAGGCCTCCCTCATGATACAGATATATGTGGAATCAGCTTTACGGTTACTACCAATACACTCAGATAGCTTTAGGCTCATGGATTTAAAGTGGGAGGTCACAACTATGTCTGCCAATGGGGTGCACTCTTGAACCTTCTTTGAAAGTTTAAGCTTATTTCTCCATTGGGCCATGGCGGACACGGCAGGCGCAACAGATATTGCACATCTGGACAATTTCTTCATCTTCCAAGTGTAGAAAGTTACTTGAGATGTTGGGCATGTTATTTAAGGACCTGGGGGTCGCTGTCGCCAAGGAAAAAACCATGGGTCCAGCTGTCTAACGTGTTTGGGCATAGAAATAGATAGCACAGCTCAGAAGGGTAGGCTCCCTAGGGAGAAAGTGATTAGGGTGAAAGAACAAGTAGCAAGGCTGCGTAGCCAGAGCAAGGTTACACTGAAAGAAATGCAGTCATTGCAAGGCCTGCTTCATTTTGCATGCAGTTACTCCCATGGGGAGGGTGCTCAGTCAGATTCCAGATGTCATCAGGGGGTAAAGAAGCCACACTTCAAAATCAGGTTAACTAGGCAGCTGTATGAGGACCTTAAGATGTGGGATCAGTTCCTGAGTCAATCTAGTCAGGAAGTGGAACTGTATACTGATGAAGACGGGAGTACTGGCTTTGGCACATACCTAAAAGGCAGGTGGTGTATGGGAAGGTGGATCGCATCTTGGGCAGCAAGTGGCCTCACAAGAACCCTAGTCCTTTTGTCATTGTTTCCTATAGTGGTAGATCTGGAGCTGTGGCATACGGAGCTCGCAAATAGAGCAGTGGTTTTTTAGATGGATAACATGTGTGGTCTATGCAACCTATGCCATCAATTTGCCAACATCCTCATCACCACCAGTCCTAGAGCTTTTTAGATACCTAGTGTTGCTGTGAAAGTGTCATAACATCCAGTTTAAGGTTAAGCACTTTCTAGGGGTGGATAACAGGATTGCAGATGCATTGTAAAGGGAAAGATGGGAGGAGTGTATTTAGGTAAGCACAGCAAGCACAGCCTAACTGTATTGAATGTCCGTCTAAACTCTGGCAGTTGGCATCCATCTACTATGGATCGGCCTATTTGTGATTTTCAAATAAGGGTCATTTGTCGTCAATGGGGCTGGCCGAAAGGCAAGGGCCGTTTTGGAAAAAAAAAAAAAAAAAAACTAATCCTAACAGCCCTGGTCTGAAATTTCACTGTAAACATCGGAAATTCAGACAACGGTTTCCCATGCTACTCATTCTTCCAGTGAGCACAACTTTCTTGCCCTCACTAGTCCAATTAGCTTGTTTCCTGATGGGGGATAGATGAATGACAGACACCCAGACAGCCTGCATTTCTTGTTAGTCTGTTGTTGGAGCTCAGAGAGAGAAGTATCCAGAAAAGAGATTTTATTAATCAGTGCCTTATTGCCACTTTCAGGAGCTGTAATTTTTTTTCCCCCAGAGTGACACAGCCAACCTGACAGTTGTTGTGTAGGCAGACAGTATTAGGCAGGCATTAGTGCCTTATTACCAATGCAAGTGAGTTTTTTTTTTTGCACAGGAAAAACAAATATTAGCAATTTGTGTTCATTTTCAGAGTGACACAACCAGTCTGACAGTTGTATATGTAGGCAGGCAGCATTAGTGCCTTATTGCCACTGCAAGGGAGTCACTTGTTTTTCCTGTGCAAAAAAAAAAAAAAATAGCAATTTGTGTTAATTTTCAGAGTGACAGCGCCAGTCTGAAAGTTGTGTGGCCAGGTTTTAAAATTGTAAAATTACAGCACACTACCTACATATCTGTAATGGATTTGAGTGACCCAGCAACCACCACCACAGTGCCGTTGCTTTCAAGCAGAGCTAGATGCAACAGGTTGCTAAAGAAGAGTAGTGTCAGTAGTACTAGTAGTCAATGTCATAGTCAGACACCGCAGCAGCACTCCAAACCAAAAAATAGAAATAAGGAGGGAATTGCAGGTCGTTCTACCTCTAGCAGGTTAGAGAGATCTAGGTCCTTACCTGAGAGCACAAAGCAGCTGGCATCTGTTTTTCATAGGCTGTTTCGCGATGATCCCCCCACCTGTACAATGACTAGTGCCACTGGCAGTTTTGTCACCTCCTCCGCTCAAGCCAGTTCCATAAAACTGGGGACACCTAGCATGTTTAACACTACTGGCCGGAAACTGTGGGCAGTATCAATGTGAGAGTTTTATAGCAAACATCCGTGTAAGCAGCCCAAATGGAAATTATTGCAGTATTTGGAGAAAATTTCTCCTGCCACCACTGACACTGAGCACATATCTTCTCCAAAAAAAGTCAGTGACCGAGATAGTTTAACATTTCCTGGTAAACCTAAAGGAAACCTACAAGAGGTAGAAGAATGAGGGACCAAGGCCTCCTAAGCTTGATTTTTCCCCTGCTGTCCTTAATACGCCTCTTATTTCTCCATCTACAATTGTGTCTTCTATTGAAAACTCACCACCTGCCTCTCCAGTTCCAATTGAGTCTCCCAGGCAGGTAGTAATTGATAGTGTCTCCGCCACCACTGTTACTCTACTATCCTCCTCCAATCCCAGTCCCAATATCCCTGCTGCCATCTTTAGGTCTACTAGTACCCCTGTAAAGGTACGTACAATAAAGCAGCATAGTGAGGTTACAACAGCATATGAAGATGGTGTTACCTCAGTTTCCTCTTCTCCACCACCTTCCTTTTCAACTGGCAGAGTTATCCATCGCTCCTAAGCACGGGAGCATTTTGTAACACTTGGCGATGGCCGGCTAGCTAAATGTAAATTGTGTGGCAGGGAAGTCAGCTGTGGGAGGGTGTTGGGTCATCTAACTACCTCCAGGATGAACCAACACCTGAACTACCACCACAAGTCAGTGTTGATAAGTGCAGAAGGTGGCACTACTACTACATATACCTGTGTCACACTCACCACCAGTAGGCAAGGGAAAGGGCAGGGGGATCATGCCACATCTGGTCCTAGTAAGAGCAGACAGCCACAGCCCATACCAAAATCAAAACAAGCCACACTGGAAGAATTTGGTGGGTTTCAAAGGGGATGTGCAGACAGCAGTCACAAAAAAATTACACATTTCAATGCACAGCTCATAGCCGTTGGGGGTGCTGCTTTTAATTTGGTGGATAATGAGTCCTTCCAGAAACTTATGGAGGCTGTCGCACCCCATTATAAAATTCCGTCCAGCAACACATTTAGTCGAACTATAGTGCTCTCATGGATCTGGTCACGTGTTGGGCTTTTGAAGGACCTGTTAGGAAAGGCTGGTGGTCAGTTAGTGCACTTTACCACTTACGTAGGGAGTATGCTCTGTCATTGACAGTGCATTGGTGGCAGCCCAATGTGTTGCAAGACATTACCGATACCAACAAGTTCAGGTGCAGTAGCCATCAATGGCACCACTTTCCTCCTCCATGCTGAGGTAATGGATCAGCAGCATACCTCAGATAACATTCGCAAAGCACTGCAGAACATGGTGGCGCAGTGGCTAGGGGAGCAGGCAGGCACAAATGGGGTTTGTGGTTACTGATGGTGCAGCTAACATGACAGGCTCTCCGGGATGGCAAATTTGTGGGTGTGCACTGCTCAGCGCATGTCCTGCATCTGGTAATTAAGGCTGCTCTCGATGATGGAACAAAAAGGTTATACAGAAAGTTTAGATAAACTAATACATTTAAGGTAAATATTGGCAT
The DNA here is from genome assembly GCA_037306005.1 of Rhinophrynus dorsalis. Lineage (NCBI taxonomy): Eukaryota > Metazoa > Chordata > Amphibia > Anura > Rhinophrynidae > Rhinophrynus > Rhinophrynus dorsalis. The sequence goes on along the minus strand of CM074723.1, from coordinate 5,680,265 downwards.
TTTAGATCCATGGAGACTTCTATTCCCAAGGAAAAAGAATACACTTATTTGTCTCCACAATTTGATTCATAATTTAGAATAGACTATTTTCTAATAGACCAGCTTCTTTTAAGTGGAATGATGTAAAATCTTATCCTGAAGTTTGTTCTGATCATAAATAAACATTATGGTGCAAACTTTCATCACGAGAGAAATAGATATTAAATGAAAGGATGATTTTAAATAAAAGTATCAAACAAGAAACTGTAAATTTAAAGGATTACTTTGAAAATAAAGACAATGGTTTAGTAAATGACAGTAATGCTTGTTTAGCCAATAAAACAGTATTAATTGGTATTTTAATAAAATTAGCCAAAAATAGACTAACGGGCAGAATTAAAGAAACAGGATTAGAAATTAAGTTAAACTAACTCAACTACAAAAAAAGTTCCCCAAAACTACGTTGAGTAAGGTCAAATTGTAATATTAAAGAAGAATTAATTTTATTAGATAAAGTGGTGGACAAAAATTTAGCCTGGTTAAGACAAACATTTTATACTTGGTAAAATAAACCCCATACTTATTTAGCCCATCAACTATGTAAAAAAAAACCCAAAACAAAACGAAGTTATTTTAGAAGCTTAGATTGTGGCCCTAAAGGAAAGTGTTCAAATATTTGTGATATCACCAAAACATTTCATTTATATTATCAAACACATTTTAGTAATGATAATTTTCTGAAGAAAAATTTGACTAATTTATCTTAAAATTAAACTTGCATTCCTTAATTTCTGGAAAAGGAATTCTAAATTATCCAATTGATTCAAATGAAATAAAATTAGCAATAAAATTGCTTCAAAATAATTCAAGTCTGGGGCCAGATGGCTTCAGTAAATTATATTATAAAAACGTTTTCTGAAGAACTATTACCATATCTTGAACTTTTTTCATAAATATTATAGAATCACAAGAATTAGATTCAAATTTTTATTTATCTTTAGTCATTGAAAACTGGGAAAAGAATGAAAAAGTAGAAAATTATAGACCAATTAGTCTTATAAATAGTGATATAAAAATTGTATTCAAAATTTTAGCTAGTAGATTGGGAACTGTACTTCCTTATTTAATACACAAAGATCAGTGTGGATTTATTCCAGGAAGACATACAGGAGACAATATAAAAAATTTTTAATGTAATATCAGCTAGTAAAATAAATACTTTCATAAGATATTCAAAAAGCTTGGCTATATATGAAAAGAGAGTCCTTAATATTTTTGGCTTAGAAGGTTAACTACATTTTTACAAGCAGTCCAATATTCCCCAAAGGGAATTTTAAGAATAATCAGTACAGAAAGTGAGTTAACATCCATAGAGGTACTAGAGAGGGATGCCCACTATCTCCCTTAATCTTTGCTCTCTGCATAAAACCCCTTGCTGAAACTATTAGAAATAATCCTAAAATTGAAGGAATAGGTTCACCTGATCATATTCAAGATAGTTAGCTTATATGCAGACATGATAGTTTTTATATCTAACCCAATAAAAAGTTTAGAATGTTTATTAAAAAAAAATTTTAAATTGACATTTTTCTGGGTTTACAAAAAGAAAAATCAGAAATTTTAAATCTTCATTTTGATAATTCTAATGAAAAATATATAAAAATATAAATTTAAAAAAGTTCAGAATTTTTAACTTATTTAGGAGTTAATATTTCTACTGAATATAAAGATTTTTTTTTACTATTTATTTTACCAGTTTATTAAAAAGTGGATTCTTTAGTTCATTTTTGTAGAACTATTCCATTTGTATTATCTGGAAGAATTAGCGTGGTAAAAATTATTACTCTTCCAAAATTATTTTATTTTAGATTACTACCCTTACTAATTTATAAACAGGATTTACAGGGGTCTTCAAAATAACATTTAATTTTATTTGGGCTGGGAAGTCTCCAAGGATTAAAATAAATCTTTTACATTAGCCAAACGATCTAGGAGGTTTTTAGTCCCTGATATTTATCATTATTACACTTCTTGTATGCTTACTAATCTTCTAATCTTTTATATTTATCAGCAAGGAATATAGATGATTGGATTACACATGGATGGGTAGATCAAGAAAGAATCCTTGTAAAGAGATTAGATTTTTTTTTTTTTTTTTTTTTTTATTTGGTCTAGTAAATCTTTAAAATACCAATTTCCTTTAAATTAAACAATACTTTAACAATTTTAAAAATCTGGAACAAAACCAATTATAAAAACTTTATAGATTTTAGATCAAAAATGCTCCCTCTAATATAAAACTTTTTAACTTTGATAAATTAGAGAAAAACTGAAAATCTAGCTGAAACTAGGAGGCATTGAGACAATAAGTGATTATTTTCAAAGATTTTATTTCTTATGAAGAATTCGTTAAGGAATTTGATGGCGATACTGCCATTTTTGATAGTTATCAAAATTATGAATTAGGCAATTATATTAATACTTCATTGCTCCAATTCAAACACTTAACTAGAAATTGGAATTTTGGTTCAAAAACAATCTCAATTATATACAATTTTTAAATTGTGTTTCAAATGAATTGTATGAACACTTGGGAAGAGATAAGAGGGGAGATACTAAAAGATGAAGAATGGGAAGAAAAAAAAGAATACTGCATTAATACCAATTTACGAGAACTATAGAGAATGTTGCATTTAACTTATTTAGTTCCTGCTAGACTAGCACGGATGTATCGAAGCATTCCCAATTGTTGTTTTAGAGGCTCCAATATAGAAGGTTCTTTTGTTCATATTTGGTGGAAGTATTATAAAGTTACACTTACTTGGAAAAATAATTAATCTTCAGTAAAATTCTAGATAAAAAAATAGATTTTAATATTTAGGAAGCTCTTTTAGGTTTAGTTGGTTAGGAAGTTCTTTTGGGAAAAAATGTAATATTACTACAGTCGTAATATGTTTTATACATTACATGTATATTTTCTCTTTGGGCTAGCCCTGTTTTGGGACTGAGAGGGTTCCTTCTATCCTTGCAGCTCTTCTTATTCTATACACTTTTCACATTAATTTGCACAATTAAAACATTTCACAATAAATTGAGATATTAGCTCTTTGAGTTTTACCTTCCTTTTTTTCTCTTTGAAACAGGTTACATTTCTGTTTAAAAATACAAAACGAAAAATATCTTGTTTCAAAAATTAACACTGGAAAGTTGTCAGCACTTCTGGAGTCGTACCGACAAATTGCTGGCCACTTCCATCGTAGTATCAAACATGGCCATCTCCTCAGGGAGGAACAGAAAACGGCAGACCTCCCAGAGCACCGCCTCAAACAAGATGTTGGGACCAGGTGGAACTCCACCCTTAGATATGCTAGAGTGTATCCTGGAACAGAAAAAGGCAAGCCACGCAATGTCATGTCACCATTTCATTGGCACTAAGAACACTGGGCAGGGCTGACTGGGCCCTGATGGAACAGGTAGCGATAGTCCTCACACCTTTCCGTGCTTTGACAGACATTCTAAGCAAAGAGCGCTAGCCTGGCAGAAGTCATTCCCCCTCTTCACACAACTCTCCTTAAAAATTTACTTTCCTTGCCCCTACGGAACACTTGCCTGGTGTTGAGGGTCATATAATTCCCAATGTTGCTGCCCTTCTAACAAGGCTGAAAAAGGAAATGACTAGGTGCATGGAAGACACATGGACAATTGTCCTGAATTAATGCTTGCCACAATTTGCGATCCTCGAATCAAAGGCATGACGACACTTGGTTCCAATTCCCTGACTGCCTGGAGGGAACAACTGATAGCGAGGATGCGTGAGAGACAAAGAAAAAATAGAATCAGTGGCGGCAGAAGATTCTGCACATGAGCTGGAGTGTGATGGTCTTCTGGGACCCATCAGTAGCAGCGCCAGTAGAACGTCATCTTGGTCCAGTGGAGCAGCTGCTACTTTTTATGCTGAGGTTTTACCAGATGGGTTATTGCTTATGTAATAGACACCCACACGTGTCAGCTGTGTATCACAAAGTGCACTGTCTCGTGTTTAGGCATATTTACATTGAAAGCAATGGGCAGTAAAGAGTATAAAACAAGGGATTAGATTCCATTTAGTCAATTAAGGAGGAGTGGAGGAGAAAGATGGAGTGAAGGAGGAGGAGGAAAGGAGAGAAGGTGCAGTGAAGGAGAGCAGTAACAAGAACATGTGCAGGACTCTGCCCCAGGTAATTATGCCAAAATACACAGTGCACTTATGTATATAGAAATGTGTTAAGGTTTTGTGTTCTGTAGTCTTAAATGTATTTTTGTAGTTAGGATGTTAGTTTGTGTGCATGCTATTTAATTCCTTATAAGGAAGTATAGATTAATGTGCCGTGTGATCTAAGACTGACTTGTGTTCTAATAATTTGTTTTTGATTGAACCATCTTTTGCGCCTGAATCCTCATAACCGGAAATATGTATTTGTACATGTAAAACTATAATATTTATATACATGCATATTTCTCTGGGTTACATTATTACTGACCCACTTAAATCCGGTAACATAATTGGTGACCACTTGTGGATGTAAAATTGATGGTCTCTTTCATTAACACCTAGATTGGTTTATACAGGTAAGGTTATTAGGAGAGTTCAGGCCGCTCAGCACTACCAGAGTCACAGGAATTTAAATGTATATGAAACAATAGGTAGTTACTATTGTTCACCCCAAGTACCCTGTTTGCGTCTCAAGGTAGGGTGGGTCACCCGCCCAGCATAACTGGGTCATGGCAGTAGAGTAAATCCTATGTATCGTTAATGTGGGTATTAGAGGAACCCTTAGGAGCTAGCGAACATAAGGGAGAGGATACACCACCATTACATATAAAACCCCCAAAGTCTTTTTGTAAGAGTATATCAGAGTAAACTGTAAGAGCTGGCCAACTTACCGGGGAGTATATACCATTAAGGGAGAAGAATTTTTATCTTTACATAGTTTTGCGCTGTATATTCTGTTGCGAGATGGCTAAAGTATCTAGCTTAGAAAGGTTTGTAGCACCGTATAATAAAAAACATAAAAGCACAGAGTTTGCTTCTGATGCCAAATTAAAAGAAAAACCTTGGACTTATGGCCAGGAATTATTTAATGCAGAGGCAATATCCTCAGATATGTAAAAGTAAAAAACTTAAGGGCATGGCAGTTTTAAGTATGTATGCAGCGTGCCTGACAATGAATGCAAAAATAGAAAATTTACATGCAGCTCTTCATGACTGTATAACTAAATTAAACAAAACAAACAAAGATGAATTGCAAAACCAAGTGACCTCATTAACTACTATAAACCAAATTGTGGTAACTTCAAGAGAGGCACTTTTACAGGAAAATAAAATGATACAAAAAGAAAGTAAGAAAACTCTGGGGTCAGTACAAAATGAGCGTGATCACATTTTAAGTGCATATAAAGTAATGCAGGATGAGCTCACAGAAATGAAAGCGGGCACATTTATAGATCATGCCCCTTGTAGAAAGGAAGCCCAGCTGCTGCAACACTTATTTTTTCAAGGGACACAGAGCAGTAGCTTTTAAGCTAGAAATCAAGCCATCTGCTCCTGGCTTGTGCATCTGACTTAGGTATATGTGATTCAGATGGGAATGTTTAGGAAGAAGATGATCCTACTGGATTCAGTCTTCAATTGCCCATTGACCTTGCAGCCCCTGTTCCTATCCCTGAATTAGATTTTGAAATAAGATGAGGTTGCATTATCCAGATAAAAATCTCAGATACTGTGAACACTTTAACCAGCTCTTCTATTACATGAGTATTTTGCAGTATCTCGAGGAAAATAAATGAGATCATCCTCCACCAGGAACAAATGCTCAGTGGGTAATCCTTCAGAAAAGGTAAGAACAAAATTCTCTTGTTACCTGCTAACCCACGGTGTCCTTTTCATATGTCACACAGCGCGTCTTCAAATAACGCATTCGAAATATCGCAATGCAAAATAGCGTGCTACATACAACAGCATGCTCCATCGTGTTGATAGAATGGTGCTTGGAACAGATCTTATCCGTTACTTGGGCCCTTATCTGGACCTCGAACGTTTTACCTAAAGACTATGGCCCCTTGGCCTCCTTTGACCTCAGATGGGGGGGGGGTTTACTATCTTTATGTTAAAAGATTTATGTTTTATGTATTGTCAAATATTGCGTGTGTTTAATTGTACTTGTCCCTAGTATGTGTATTGTAGCCACTCCAGCAATTTGACTGTGTACTGTAGCAGGACCTCCTGCTGGGTGTTAATCA